>QEOT01121734.1:0-16424 GCA_003123785.1 Pterocarya stenoptera | reverse complement strand
AAAAGTATTTGTGTTTCAGTGATATTTGAGAAGAAAATAGGATGGGATGAGATCATATGTGATGGGATGAGATGGGTTGAGCTAACTATCCAAATGAGATGGGTTCACAACCTACAATATTCCTTATCCTCAACATTTACTCCAACATTTATCATTGTTGGATCTACAGCTGCTATCACAATTAATCCCAACTTGTTCTTGAATCTCATGGTACAAATATTTCAACTCAATTCGTTAGGGTATTTTATTTTTATTTAGAGATCATGATATATTTAATTTACAAAATAAAACATTTGAACATTATCATATCTAAATATCAGCAAAATGCATACTATTTCTAAACTACATAATAACTATACCATACAAAATATTTTCAAGAAGAAAATATACAAATATATTATTTTTCTTAGAAAATGGAAAACAATGATCAATAGAAGATAAACACATAAAGCCTACACCAAACACCCAAAAATTTGTAAGAAATAATATTATGACAATAAAAAACAATGTAAGGTACCAAAAAACAAAAAAACCGTTTATATCAAAAAACAAGCTTTTATATATTTCAAGAAAATTGAAAGCAAAAATGAAGTCTATATAAGTATACCTCAAATACAAAGTAAAGAAAGTGGTTTTTGAGCACCAACCATCCCCTATAACAATAAAAAAGAAGAACTTGAGTAGAATATATATATAAAAGAATATTCAAACTACCAAAAAAGAAAAAATCTCATTCGTTTGAAAGAAAAAATAATTCCTCTAATTTGTTACTTCAAAATAACACCCTAAAAAGTTCCCGATATTTGGTATGTTAACTCTCACTTTCTCTGATTTTCAAAATGTCATAGACTTCTTAAAGTTTGGGATGGTTTATATCTTTTAGAATATTGTTGGTTGTTCGAACATATTAAAAAAGTTCAAACGGTAAAATCTCAAAAAATTGGCACATGCCAAATCCTAGTCAAATTGTTGTGTACATTACCATATATGGCTGAAGTTCAAAATCTTTATGTAGATATGTTGGACAAAATTTGTCGCAAATGTGTTTCGTAGCTTTGACAACGATTTCCAAGAAGTTGTAATTAGAAAGTAGGAGGGGCTAAGTGTGTCTAGAGACATCCCTGATGCCTAAATCAGTATATATTCTTGAGAGTATTTCAAGTATGTAAAATTCAGAAGTTACCTCAGGCGTGAGCTTTGACCTAAATTAGTAAATTTATCGACCTGATGAGGGGTGAGAGAGACTTGCTTCATGGCTCAACCTTCTCTCATCTTTGCTGAAATTCGGCTTGTTAGGACTCTAAATTAGTCATTATGTCAGTGATGTTAGTACCCCAAGCGCATATCGCGGGCATATATCACTCTGATCATTATTCTGTACATATTGTCATTAATTACTACTTATTCATGGCTAGAATTGAAATATGTATTGGTGTGTTGTGGTTGGACGCTCCTTCTTCGTGGATCGCGGGCATCGAGCTCTCTACCCCGCGAGCTCTTCTTGATTGTGGGTTCAGCCAATTCTTTATTAGGGTCCATTTAGCCCTCCAGCTACCCTACAAATTTCAATCACATGAGTGTAGCATGAATTTCTAATTTTTCTATCAATTATCCCTTTCGGTTTCGAGTTGCTACTACATCGATACACCTCCCTACATTTGGGATGGCGTGTGGCATTTCATTCCCTACATCCTTTCGTGCAGTGCAAATCACGGGGCTTGCTTGTTTTGTATCTGTGTTAGTGACACTTGTCGCGTTCTCGTTAGGGTCGTCTAACCGCCACTACTCCTATTTAAACTCCTCCTTTCATATTTTTTCGTTTCTGTCGTTGCATTCTCTTACCAAATCCGTAGTTGATCCTTGCTGCCTTACTCTCCTCTGAACCCTAAGTTCTCATCTTTTCCTTCATCTTTGCCTTTCTTTCCGCTTTCAATGGCTCTACACAATACTTCTCGTTTTGGTTCTCGTGGCTCTCACTCTTCCTGCCCCCAAGCCTCTCCTCAAAAGGCTAGGGTTGCAACTCTTACCTCCCAAATGACAATGAGAGCATTCGTTGGTCCGCCACGACTTCTCAAGCCGATATGGACTTTGTGAGGGATTCATATGGAGTCCCTAATTAAGTTGTGTTGGAGGCGCTTGGGCTCGATCATGGTGCAGTTGATTTGAATTCCATATACTTGAAATACTCATCAGAATACATACTTACTTAGACATGAGAGGTGTCCTTAGACACACTTAACCCCTCCTACTTTTTGATTGCAAGTTACTGGAAGTCGTTGTCAGAGCTACAAAACACATCTGCGATAAAATTCATGCATTCTTTTTTTGGTTTATTGTATATGGGATAAAAAATCTCACCATTTATATAAACTTTTCTATTTTAATAGACTTAAATACGGAGAAATTAAATTGTATTCTAGTAAGAGATAAAAGAAAAGGAATTTTGGTAGACATCAAAGAAAAGAAAAGTAACAAAAAGAAATGTATCGACATTAATACAACAACTTGTGGAGGGTATCTGCCTTATGAATTCGATCCGTATTGTACGGGATGAATTTATTGTTGTCGTTTTATATTAATAGATATCCAAGTGTTAAACAAAAACAAAGAGACTAACAAAACCACTCATGAGGTAAGGCCAGGAGGCGAAATGAAGCGATTGGCTGTGGCTGTGCACATGACATCATGCATGATGGATTGCATCCATCTCTCTCTCGCCTCTCAACTGCTCCTTTGGGATTTTCTCTTCGTATTGTCGGCCAATACAATTTAATCAATTTTTCTGCATTTTGTTTTGAATAATGTTACCGGACCTCTTATTTTATCTCTTCATTTTAACGGTTTATATATATATATATATTTTAATTTTTTTTACTTATTGATTAAAAAATAACTATTAGTGTATAGATATTATTTTTTAAAGAAAATATTTAAAGATGTTAAAAACATATAAAATAAAATAAAATAAATTAATTTTAACTAAACGGCACGTCCAATAATCACTACTGACCGATAGCCTAACATCACTCTTTTGTTGTTTCCTCTCTTCACTTTGCTGCTCATACACATCTTAAAAGCTTAATTTCTTTAATTTTTTTTATATTTTTTATTCACAGAAAATATCATTCCAACTTTCACCCGTACTTGCAATACCATAAGCAAACATTCCGTTTTGGTAGTCCAAGTTCCCCTGCATTCTGCCTACTTGCATGTATAAGGGCTGCCTGGCCATGTCATGCAAACATATCAGAAAAGGTCATACTCTGAATGCTTTTTCAGTATATTTATTTTATAATTCAATTTATTTATTTATTTGTTTATTAATTCATGTATCCCTAATAAGGGTTGTTACTCCAATAATTGATCCCAGTGAATGATGATGACGAACTTTAAAATGGTAATTTTTTTAATCCAATCCGGATTTATATATCATTTTTGGGAAATAAAAAAATAAAAAATTGTTTAAATATTTTAATAAAAAAATCAGAATATTTTATGAATTATTGCAGCCGCCCCACAGTCACTTGTTACTAAATAATAATATTGTTTTAGGAAATAGATGAGGATTCCCAAATTTGATAAACATGTTTCGCATGCATGATGATAGTTAGGTGTTTATATATATATATTTATATATTTATCAATATGTGTGAAGCTTCTGTACGTTAATACATAAATTATAATATATTATATTTTCTTGAATATTTAGTAAAATGAACTGCCTCACTGTAATTAGGTAGAGAACCCAAATCACCATATGAAGTCCTTTTAAGGAGTCAGGTATGCACTGTTTCTATGCTAGATTTTATATATAAAAAAATAAACTGAGGTTCATTTATGAAATTTTGCATGATATATTTTGAAAAGAAATGTGAAAAACAATCTCAATTATGTGTTTTACATTATGCATGAAATTTATATGAAAGAGAAAATATTTCTGACATGATTAGTATATACATGATCAATATTTTGACATGCTATTTTATGAAATGTGCAAAAGAGCGAAATGAGTTCTAAAAATTTTGTACATGTTATATGGAGATGTTCTGAATCCGTTTCTAAGTATTTGAAAGCAATATGAATATTTTTAACATTTTGTTTGATATGATGTACATCTGAAAAACTTTTGGCATAACTCATCTAATGTTTTTCCCACTGATGTAAAAACATCAAAAACCATTGATCTTGGTTTTTTATCAAACACGCATGCAATTACAAGTGTAAGGAGATTTTTCTCATTTCACAAAGCCCACTGGACCTCGGCCTAATACCCGACCCTAAGGTTCGAAGATCACCCATGAAGCCAGACGCCTGCAAGGAAAAGTAATCAAGTGGCTGATGGGACAGACCCGTCTGACATTGCTCAACCACACTCTAGTCATGGGAACTTGTACAAGACATAACGAGAAATACGGAAAACCCTCGATCCTCTGACATGGAAATATCGACGGATCATTAAGAATAAAACAAGGTTAGGGAACTACACCACATTAATAGTGCAACTACTCGAGCTATACGCTACATTAATGATGTCATCGTATAGACACGCTACATTAAAGGACTCTGACAAAATGAACACTGTGAAGGGTACAGACTCTATGGAGACAGACATGATCTGTCCCCTCTCCAGACCTCGGTACGAGAAAGACTCTCTGATCTCCAGACTTTCATACTTATTTACGAACTTCCAAGAGGATTTACTGATTTTGGCATCTGATACTCCTGGCCCCAAGACTACCATCTGCTAGTTGCATTCTTCTTTATTTTCGTAGGCCCAAATTTTGAAGACCTGAGTTGCTGAAATCTTGCCCAAAGGCATACGAAACATGACATTAACAGTGGCGTCGTCTGTGGGATACTAAGGCAGTATTAGATGAAGTTGAACTCGGCAAAGTGCAACTTCGGTGTCGGATCGGGGAAGTTCTTAGGGTTCATGGTATCAAAACATGGAATGAAAGGCAACCCCGAGAAAGTGGAGGCCATCCTCAACATGGCCTCACCCCGAAACATAAACTAGGTGCAAAGGTCCTGCGAGGGTGAAAGGAGTTTCCCCTTTTGGCAGGCGAGTGCAAAAATCGAGCCGGAGGCCACCTTACCCCAGCTGGGCGAGTGGTAGTTCTCAACAGGCTCGTGCAAGATCAACTGACAAGTGCTTGCCTTTCTTCAAAGTCCTACGAAAGGCACAATTATGGAACAACGAGTGCGACTTGGTGTTCGTGGCCCTCAAGAAGTACCTCACGAGCTCTCCACTCCTTCGCCAACCTCAGTGTGGGGAGATGCTTATCCTTTACCTGGTAGTCTCCCGCCAGGCAGCCTAGAATAGCTGGCCTTTGCGTTGGTGGTAACCACGCACAAGTTGCGCCCATATTTCCAAGCTCACCAAATAAGGGTTCTCACAACAACCCCTATGAAAAAGATACTACAACGATCGGACGCCTTAGGTCGGCTCATGAATTGGGCAGTAGAGTTTGAATTTGTCATCGACTATGCATCGCTGAACACCATCAAGGGGCAAGTGCTGGTAGACTTTGTTGCTGAGTTTACTGGTTTCCCGGTAGAAAGCAATCATGCACCTCCCGTAACGCCTTGACAAGTTTTTGTATATGGCTCATTTTGCCAGGCAGGAGGGGCGTCGGGGTGCATATCGTTACATTCAAGGGAGAGGAGTACAATTACGCCATCAAATTGGCGTTCAAAACCACGAATATTGAAGCAGAATGTGAAGCGCTGCTTTCAAGGCTGGCAGTAGACAGGTCTCTTGGTTCCGTTGAAATTGAAGTACGAGTTGACTCTCAGGTGGTGGTTAATCAAGTGCGAGCGGAGTTCGCCTTGAAGAGCAAAAATTTGAAAAAATACTTGGCACTAGTAGAAGCAGAGCACCCCCATTTCAAGTATTTCTAGATTTAATAGGTGCCGAGGATGGAAAATCAGAAAGCGGATAAATTGGCAGGCGAGTCATCCGAATAAGAAGACTCCCCCCTGCCAGAGCAAATGGTGATTCGAATTTTCAAGTACCTGCTGTGGGGATTGAACTAATGGAGATACGTCCCGAAACCCCAAATTAGGTGGGGAACATACTCAAGTACTTGGAGACCAATGAGGTTCCCGAGGACAGGCACGAGGCCAGAAAGATCAGAAACTGAGCAGCGCGCTATACTCAAATCGAGGGAATTCTGTACCAAAGGGGCCACTCGACACCTCTCTTGAGGTGCATTTCCCCTAAAGAAGCCCACTATGTGTTGGCAGAGATACATGAAGGGGTCTATAGCAATCACTGGGGAAGAAAAGTGCTAGCCAGAAAGGTGCTGAGGGTGGGATATTATTGGCCCCGGGCCTTATGAGCTACCGAGGTGTATGCGCAGAAATGTTGAAAGTGCCAAGAATAAGCTAAGGTGCCCCACTACCCACCAGAAGAATTAACGTCAATCAGTTCGCCTTGGCCTTTTGCTTAGTAGGGAATTGACTTAGTCAGCCCACTCCCCCTTGGCAAGGGAGTTGTAAAGTTTATAGTAGTAGCTATGGACTACTTCACCAAGTGGGTTGAGGCTAAGAACCTAGCAGCCATCATGGCGAACAACATCATGTGATTCCTATGGAAGACAGTGGTTTGCAGGTTTGGCATCCTGCGCACTATCATATCGGACAATAAGAGACAATTTGATTCTGACCACTATCGTAATTGGTGTTGGGAAGTGGGGATTGAGTTCTAGTACTTGTCCCCAGGACACCCCTAGTCTAACAGGCAAGTGGAGGTGACCAACAAAACATTGATGGGAATGCTCCAGAAGCGACTTGACAATAGAGGGGGCGTGGGCAGAGGAACTTCTTACTGTCTTGTTGGCCTACCGAGTCAGAGTAAAAATGCCAATGGAGGAAACTCATTTCACCCTCACTTATGGCCACGAGGCGATGCCGCCAGTAGAGATTAGAATCCCCTCCTATAGAGTTCAACACTTCAAGCAAGAATCCGATAGGCGGTTGGAGGAACAACTTGATTTGTTGGAAGAAGTCAGATTGGAGGCCGAGATAAGAACCACGACCAACAAGAGAAGGGTCGAGCGATGCTTCAACAAGCGGGTGCGTCCGAGACCATTCAAGGTCGGAGATCTTGTACTCAAAGAGAAGGGAACAATAACGCGGGATGAAAGAAAGCTAGGCCCTTGATGGCAAGGCCCCTACATGGTCACAACCACAAATCGCTCGAGCTCTTACCGGTTCTAAGACTCCTAAGGGAATGAGCTACCACACCCTTGAAACACCAAACATCTATGAAAATTTTACTGCTAAGCTAACTAATTTCATATTTCCATGCATACGCTAAAGACTCTAATAAAAGAAGTGTTGCGTTTCAATGATAAATTTCAAGAACATAACATAATCTCCATCAGCGAAATCAACATAATTTTCATCAGCAACTTACCTCCCCGCGAGGCGAAAGGGACTAGTGTGCCTAAGGCTGCTCTATCTCTCTCGCGGAGGAGTGCAGGTCGACCCTCAACCACCTGAAGAAAAAGACTTATCTTCCTTGTAAGCGTCAACAGATGAAAGCAAGTCCAGTAACAGACTACCAGAACAACTTACCTCCCCGCGGAGAGAGGGACTTGCCCCATAGCTACTCGAATAACTTACCCCGACCTTCGTTGTGACGACATGTGTGATCAGTGCCAGCCTGACCCAAACTTACCCTTTCCTACAATATCAACAGGCAGGAGCGAGTCTAGTCCCAAACTGTCCGAACAACCTACCTCCTTACGAAGGATGATAAGTGAGCAGGAGGCTCAACCTTCTTGTCCGGGAGAATGGGACCAGCCCCCCTAACGGCCCAAATAACTTACCCTGACCCCATCGTGGTGAAGGAGTGGACCAAACACATCGCTGTCCGAATTACCTCATCCGCAGGATACCAGAAGGAAAGATAGGTCTGAAGGTTGCCTTATCCCTCCTGCGGCAGGAGCGGGTCCAACAGTAGACTACCCTAATGAGTGACCTTCCAGCGAGATACCAGAGGGAAATGTAGGCCAAAAGGTTACCTGAATAACTTATTCCGACCTCCACTACAATGAACTGTAGAATTAGCACCAGCCTGAGCCAAAACATACCCTTCCCTACGATGTCAATGGGCGGGAGTGGATCCAAATACAGACTGCCAGAACAACCTACCTCCCACAAGGAACAAAGGGACGGGTTAAGCCAAATGCCACCCTATCCCTCCCGTGAAAGAGAGCGGGTCTAAGCTTAAAGCTGTCCAAATACTTACCCCGACCCCCATCGAAGGAGCGGACCAGCCATATCACTATCCAAATTACCTCCTCGAAGGGCAAAAGGGCGGTCTAGCTTGAGGCATTCTGGCCCCTCCCCGATGGAGTGCGGGTAGTCCTCAACTACTTAAAAACAAAGAGTTACCTTCCTTGTAAACGTTAATAGGTTGAAACGGGTCCAGATACAAACTGCCTGTGAACCAAGGAGACAGGTAAAGCTAAAGGTCACCTTATCCCACGACAAAGAGAGGGACCAGCCTCACAGCTACCCGAATAACTTACCCCAATCTCCGCTATGACGAAGTGTGGGATCGGCGGCAGTCTAACACAAACTTACCCTTCCCTACAGTGTCAACAAATGGGAGTTGATCCAGTAGCAGATTGCCCTAACGATTTACCTCCTTGCAAGATACCAGAGGGAAATGTAGGCCGGAGGATTGCCTTATCCCTCCTGGGCAAAGAGCGGGACCAGGCCCCCAGTTGCCCGAATACTTACCCCGACTCATGCCACGGTGAAGGAGTAGACCAGCCACATCGCTATCGAAATTACCTCCTCGGGGGACAACGAGGCGGTTTGGCGTGAGGCATTCCATCCTTTCCCCGATAGAGTGTGGGCCGAGTCCATTTACTGCACAAATACTACATCGAGGAACACTGACATTAGAAACACGGACATCGACAACATGACAACAAGCAATAAGCACATAACAACATAGACCAGGAGGCCTAGGTTTGCGAAAATTAACTTCCGCCCTTAAGGATAAAATTATGATAGCATCTATATTTTTCGACTAGGGATTAGATACAAAATGCTAATGGATGAGAACGAGTCTAGTACCGAACTATTTGGACAGCTTACCTCCCAGTAGACCAAGGAGGTGGGCCGAGCAAGAGGCCACCTTGTCTCCCAGTGCTAGAGAGCGAGATTAGCTCCATGGCTACCCGAAGAATTCACCTCGACCATCGCTATGGCAAAGAGTGGTCACAATGCCACTCGGGAGGGGCATAAAGGCTAATTAGCGAAACCTTACCCAGCCTCTCCCACGAGGAGGCAGTCGTAATCCTCCTAGCATGACTTAACCCTTAGGGGAGGTGTTCCATCACCCCAGGCTGGTGGCAACAGGCTAAGGCCAACGAAAACTGACAGCACTTATGTTCTTATCTTTTAGTTACAGGCAAAAATAAAGCACAACAACACGAAATGGAAGAACAAAAGGACTAGGCAGGGTAAAGCATAAGGACTAGGTAGGGTAAAGCACGTTTAGAATAAGAATGACGAAGAAAAGAAATCGACATAAGGAAAAGGTGGAGAGACATTAGCCTCGTCAAACAAAACCGCTAAAAGCCTAGGGAGAACAACTACGTAGCAAAGGCAAAAACTAGTGGGGGCAGGAGAGTCAACAGCCTGCGAGGTCGACGAGAATAGGCTAGAAGTCGGCGGGGTGGATCGTAGGGCCCTCTATGGCAACAACACCCCCCGCCTAAAGCTAAGCCCGTGAATTCCTGCGATAAAACCCCTAGGCTGGCCATAAAAAAAGGACGGAGAAAACAATGGAGAAAATATGCAAAGCCACAGAGTTAACAACAGGAAGCCATAGAGTTACAAAGAACAATTTACAATGCAAAGCGACTCATTACAATAACATACAACAAAAGTCAGCTAAGTACAACAGAAACTTGTAGGGTGCAATGAACCAAAGCTTGATTAGATCATATTCCGGTGGAAGTGGCAGACAGAGATCTCCATCACTACAACGTGCCGATAACGCCCGAAGTTACCTCTAAAAATATCAATAGGGATGTAATGAGGCAACTAATTGAGTCAAACCGCCAAAACACTGCAGGAACCATCCGCCTGCCAGAGAGAGGCGTAAGGAACTGTTGGAGAAGGTGAAAATAGGAGGGCAAGACGAAGATAAAAGGGTCATTTTGGAGCTTAAGAAAAAGTGTTGTGTGCTGGAGTATGTGGAAGTGAAGGCGGGAAGTGAGGTTGAGCTTTGGAACAGGAGGTTTGAAGCCACGACAGCAAAAAAGATCAAGAAGGATTGTCAGAGGAACTGCACGGTGTTGTATTGAGGAGAGTCAACCTTCATAGGGCAGGGTCGTTCCCAGCAGAGCTACCACTAAGGTGCTCGAGATTAAGTCCTTCCTGAGGAGAGTAGCCCACTCCACGAATTCCTTATGTGGAGAAAACTTTCCTATGCATAAAGTCCTCAAGACGCATTGAGGGTTCTAGAGGACTTGAGTTTTCATCCGCTCCAAACCGTCGGTATAACTGAGGAACAAGGCGTAATCCTCCTACAGACCTCGGATGGTAGCATCACGGGAGCCCAGAACGTGCCCTACCTCAGCTTGGTCAACCTCCAAGTTTTTCCTCCACTTCCTTTCCCCCTACAAAGCCCTTTTCTTGTCCTACAAAGACTTAGAAGCTTCCTCAAACCACGCTATTAGAAACTTTTTGCTTGGCTTTCGGACTCCCACTATTTGTGAAATTTCTAGACCTCGGCCTACAGTTTCTTAAGCTCCTGTTGACAGTCATCAAAAGACTTCTATAGCACCTCCCTCACCTCGAAAGTGAGCGCGGCCTCTAGGCGAAGAGTGCCAAGCTCGCCTCGGATCTCAACAAGTCGGCAAGGGCCTTATTGACCTATTCTTTCTTCTTCAGCTCCTTCGCTATACAACCTAAGGCCAGGTGCACGAGCGAACGGAGTGCCCTATTCTCGCTTGCCACTTGCTCTCAGCCATCCACAATAAAAGTCGTTAGACGCTCCAACCCCTGCCATAGTAGTTCGAATCAAAATAAAAAAGAAAGGAAACGAACAACAAGGCCAGTTAGTTTACACATGAAGATCTTACCCCAGCAAATAGCTTCTCGAGTTTGCCCTCCATCTTGCTGATGCGGTTAGCACAGCTCACTGAAGCCATCTACCGAAAGTTCACCGAGACCTCATCGACAACCTCCTCGCCCTCCCCATCGTCAAGAGGCGCGAGCATTGTGGCTACTTCAGCAAAGAAGCCCCCGCCGTCACCTCCTAGGCCCAAGCAGCAGTCTCTGCCGCTTCATCATCAGATGACACAAGTTCAACCGCAGGAACGATTTCAATAACAGGCTTGAGGATCGATAGCTCAGGTTGAGGGTCCATGACAACTCTTTGAGCAGGCGGCACGGAGCGAGAAAAGTTCGCTATCGTCTTCATCTTCTTGGGCACTGAAGATTTGGGTTGGATAATGAGCGTCATCGCAAAATGACCCCCGAAAGGAATGGGGAGGTCGTCAGGATTGAATATGACGAGGGAAATTCTCCAGGGCCATTTTCCTCTTGCGATGTGACCTCCCTTATTGGGAAGCCCACGTCAAATCGCAAGTTGGCCGGGGGAGCCAGGTATCAATGAAGGATGTCCTCTGCCAGTAGGGCCTTCGAAGAAACGTCGTCTAGGTGGAACTTGACCCAGGCACGAACGACCTTGAGCCTGAGTGTCTCGTTCGAGGTCGGGCTAGGGCGACAACCCTTATCACCATCCATGGCCCCCAATATGGCGAAAATAGGGAATGGGAGCCGAAAGGTCTGCCTGGTAGGAAACTCCCATCCAACGCTAGACAAAAAGAAGAACTTTATGTGACAACCTTTACTCAGAATGTTGTGGGTAAGGAAAAACTCTCACGTTGTAAGATCTGGGTAGTCGGATTCGGTCTCCTCCAACACATGATGCCAAATGATGCAGTACGACACAAGAATCCTCCAAGCACTGGGAGGGAGCTGGGTAGGCGCCAACTCGAAGAAGTCCAGTACTTCTAGCACTGGCTAACAAAAGGGCAATGTAAGGCCACAGGAGAACATGGCGGGGTACACTGCAACTTTGGTGGCGTAACCCTCATAGTCTACCACCTCTTCGGTAGGAGGAGGCACCATAAGTTCCACCTTCAGAGGAACCATGTAGGTCTCTCTCAACAACTCCAAATCGGCATAAGTCACCTCTGAACGCCACGAGAAACTAGTAAACTCCTCTGGAACGATGCCGCCTAACCACCGGAGACACGTGTAGCATCTGAAGGCCCGACTGATCCAAAAGGACGCAAGGATTTCTTCAGGGCCATTGGTAATCAATGGGAAAAATGAAAGGAGAAACTAGATGAGAACGATGCAAAGGAGTCAAGGGGAAAAGACCACAGAGCACGAAATAAAAGAGAGAATGAGTGAAATAGAAGAGCACAAAGGGGAAAATGGGGTTTATATAAGCAGGATTGACAGTTATCTCCTGAGGCAATAGAAGCCAACACGTTCCACAAGGTACCAGAATCCCTCGATCGCCACAATTCAAACAAAGCATATCCACTGATACAATGTGGGAAATAAATAACTGCTGGGCACGAGATCATAATGAAGGGACCAAAGGGGCGCCATTCATTGTTGAACAGAACTATCAAAGTGTAGCCATAAAAGCTAGAGACCAACTGTTGCTAGATATAGAATAAAGACAAAAAAGGCCGCGTAGTCTTGAGTACAAAGGCTTGTTAATCAGGGGAGCAAAGGAAGAATTCCTCTTGGACATGTCTGAGAGGAATTGACGGGGTAACTGTAAGAGAATTTTCCTCACTTCACAAAATCCAGTGGGCCTCGGCCCAATAGCTGACCCCAGGGTTCAAGGATCACCCATGAAGCTAGATGCCTATAAGGGAAAGTTACCAAGTGGCTGATGGGACAGACCTTCTTGACATCGCTCGGCCACACTTTGGTCATGAGAACTTGTACGAGACATAGTGGGAAATACAGAGAACTCTCAATCCTCTGACATCAGAACATCGATGAATCACTAAGAATAAAGAAATGTCAGGGAACCACACCGCATTAATAGCGTTACTACCTGAGCTACACTTTACATCAATGATGCCATTGCAAACTCACGCTGCATTAAATGATTCTAACAAAATAAATAGTACGAAGGGCACAAACTCCATAGGGATAGACACGATTTGTCCCCTCTCCAGACTCTAGTATAAATAGCAATTTTCAGATACGAGAAAAGCTCTCTGATTCCTAAACTCTCATACTTATTTACAAACTTATAAGAGAATTTATTGACTTTGACATCGAAGACTTCCTGACTCTAAGACCGTCCTCTCCCAGTTGCCTTATTTTCTATTCTCGTGGACCCAATTTTTTAAAACTTGAGTTGCTGGAACCGGACCCAAAGGTATACGAAACACAATATTAACAACAAGCTTCATATATTTATCAAAGAAGTTATTATATCTCTGCCAACTCCAACTCATTTACATAGAAACAGGGAACGATGAGTCTAGCTAATGATTCAAGGGAAGGCGTATCTTCTTGTCGTATGTCAAAACTAGGGAACTTAAATAGTTTAAATTTAGTTATTATTACAATATATATATATATTTATGATATGGTATTAGAAAGACTATTCACCTGAGTACGGATCTGGCTAGCCTGCTATACTTGGACTCGGATTTGGACGTGTAATGCAGTCCAAGTACCTGCCTAGGTTAACTCAAGTCATAACTCAGGCCAATAGTTGGAAGAATCCAGATTTTTTAAATCCAAAAATTTGGGTATCCAGGCTGTACAAAATTTCAGNATGGACGCATGGGTAATCCAGTGAACAGAGTAATTAAATTACTAATTAAAATGGCTTGAGAACTAACAAGGCACCACATTATCAATTCATAACATTATTTAATAAATTGGTAGTTCCCTGGCCATATATTTCTCTTGAAATTGATTCAGGACTCCTTTGTTTTTCCTCGCGCATCATCACCCATCTTTGGAATGTTGCGGTTATGGTCAATGACCCAACAAAACTTGCTATATATGTCTGCATAAAGAAATCGCGCAAGTGACAAATGAAGGAACAAAGAAAAAGATTAAAAACAAATTATCCCATTTAGCAGAGTGGTTAGAGCAGTTGAAGAAAGAACACCAGCTCCCTTCAGTACCCGTTCTCCTTTTAGCTTTTAAGGTAAGAAACTTGGTCTCTTTGAAAGGCATGCTTCATTCACAATTAACCCATTATCATATTCCAAAAGCTCTCTCCTTTTTCTCCCTCCTCTCACAATGACAAGACAATCAAAGCCCTGGAGACCTTTCACAGCAAATTGCTGTTCTGCTGAAGACCAGACAATTTTTGGAAACTTCAGTCGTTGCAGGCCGTCAAGGTCAGAGTTCTCTAAGAACATCGCTCCGTTGCCTTCGTTTCGGAAGTTGTCGTACTCTGATCTCAGCCGATCTTCATCGACACGCATCAACGAAGATCTTGCACAGTCTTTTGGGTCGGAGCTGAACGATTTTCAGCTGAGCGAGCTGCGTGCCATTACTCAGAATTTCTCGAGTAACTTCTTGTTAGGACAAGGGGGTTTTGGGACTGTCCATAAGGGATATGTGGATGAGAACTTAAGGCAGGGTTTGAAGGCGCAGGCTGTTGCTGTGAAGCTTCTTGACATTGAAGGCTTGCAAGGACACCGCGAATGGCTGGTAAGTATCAGTCCCGTATTTACCCAAACAATATTAATAACTAATGTCATATACTTGGGTAACATCAATAAAGCTGAGTTCTTTCTAAACACCTAAATTAATTAGGATCCATATATTCGATTTGGAATAAAAATAAATAAATAAATTGTTGGTTCCTAAAGTTGATTATCACTGAATTGTTATTATTTTAATAAAATAAAATAAATGTTATTATTTTATCTATAAGTTCGTTATTTAAAAATAATAATAATTTAAATGATTTAGCAATATTGAAATGGTATTTTCATAATAACTTTCTATTATTTATTATTTATTTATTTATTTATTTATTATTATTTAATATTTTTTCATTACTTTTTTTCTCAGGATTATGATTAGAAGTAACTAATAATTGAGAGGTATATATAGCTAGTGTCTCATAGTACTAGTATTAAGATTATAACACTTCTTTTCTTGCTTTGGTATACTTTTTATTATTATTTTCAAAGAGCATAGTGTTAAGAGTATTGACATAAAGTCAAACCTCCATTCCATGACTACCCAAAAGACGCCAAGTTAATTCTAAGTACCTAAACTACTCTAATCCTAACGGCCGCCAATGGTCTATAAGAACTTTATTCGAGTCTAACATTAGCCAAATTTCAGCTCTTTTCTTATTTCCCTCCAATCATCATTTTCTAAGATTTTTGTTGACAAATATTATTTTAAATATCATTTTCTGGGCATGAGCTTAGGCAACCTCATCCATGATCTAGTTAAATGAAAACCGATATTTTTTCATTTACTTGTTGACAATATTATTATTTTATATGCTGTTGTAGGCTGAAGTAATATTTCTGGGGCAGCTAAGGCATCCACATCTTGTTAAACTGATCGGATATTGTTGCGAGGATGAAGAACGGCTTCTCGTATACGAGTTCATGCCACGAGGCAGCTTAGAGAATCACTTATTTAAAAGTATGTTTTATTCTGTCACAAAGTTAGTCCTCATGAACGCGAGTCTATTCAGTGTTGGAAGGATAAATATATGCAATGAGAAAGGTTTGCTTTGCATAAAAATCTTATACAAGAAATTTACGCCCCGTTTGGATAGTGAGATGAGATGAGATGAAATGAGTTGAGATAGTTTGTGAATAGTAATCATAAAATTATTAGTTGAAAATTTCATTTCATCTTACCTCTGTATCCGAACAGGCCTTAAGACTACATGCTGATATGGTTCAATATGATGATTTATCAGATTGTAAAACTTTCTTTTACCATAAAATTGATTTGACAATTTAGATAAAGTCATGTCAGTGTGTAAACCTAATGCTTCTTGCATGATATATGAACTAATATTGTCATGCCATGCTTCTCACGGATCATAAATCCTTGAATGGTTGTAGGGATTTCAATATCATTGCCATGGGGAACAAGAGTGAAGATTGCAATAGGAGCAGCCAAAGGCCTTGCCTTCTTGCATGGCGCCGAGCAGCCTGTCATTTACCGCGACTTCAAAACTTCCAATGTCTTGCTAGACTCTGTAACAACTCCATATACATACATCTATCTCTTTTTTTGAAAAGAAAAAAAAAAAAAAACAGACAATTAGATTGACAGTACCACTACTCTCAAACTGCATGCTGACTGCTTTTTCTCTCTTGTTTGTTCTGCTTTATTTCTATGTTATAAAC
>QEOT01121733.1:0-16403 GCA_003123785.1 Pterocarya stenoptera | reverse complement strand
AAACCTTATTGGTTATAACAGTCACATGAAGTACTTGATGAAAAGTTTCACTGATTGTTGTAATTAATAGTGTACATATGGATTTGGCAAATTAATGTAATCTCAAATAATTACTCCATTATCAATCTGGTGTGTAGAGTTAACACATAATTCATATCAGTTAAATGGTAAAATTCAAATTTTATGATTTATTTTATAAATTAAATTATGTCATATAATATTTTACTAAATGTGTTTTACACACCAACTTGATAACATAATTTTTCAATCTCAAATATTGATCAGTTAATACATTATTTAACCCATTTTTCCATTAAATGGGAAAAATAAAAATAGATGGATTCGTTTAGTACCTCATCTCATCTCATATTATCATTATAATTTTTTAAAATTTTTATATAAAATACAATAAACAATTCAACTTTTTCATATGTCAAAATAATAATAATATTAAAAATAATATTCTAAAATATTGTATTCAATTTATTTAAAATAATCTTATTTTATCTCATCTGACTGTCTAATTAAACGAGCCCATAATCTTTTGGATGATGATCATTTATATGCTTAAGATGGAAAGGAAGGTCCTTCCAAGAGTAAGTCAACAACAGGGTGCATGCTAGCTATACCATGAAAGCCGAAGGGGGGTCGTGGATCACATTGATATGTTAAAAAATTTGGTAATGAGATTATTGAAGTTTAAATTAATTAATACACGTCATGATGAGGGAACTAGATGGGCGTCATTTTGGTGCATTACAGTGGCAAAATGGTCAACAGCATTATTATCATCCTCATGATAATAAGTTAATACAATATTCTGATTAATTTTATCAACAAATTAAAATATGTGGATAACGATCGAACTAATTACTAATTGTTCTCACATTATATATTTTATCCCAAAGAACAACCTCATGTATTTTTATGAATTTTTTGGTTAAACTAAAAATAATCCACAGGAGATGAAATTAATTAACTTTACTTCATCATGAACAGATCAAGAGGAGGTTACATTAATAAGAATAATGATAGTTACCCAATTTTACGACCCATTTGACAACCATGCATCGACAATATATGTGATATAGTAATACATCGTAAAAAACATTAATTAAACATATATTGTTTTTTAATTGATTTGATTTTTAAATATTATATAAATTCTTTTTATTTAAAATAAAACTGTGAAAAAAATATAAAAATGGTTATATATATATATAGAAGTAATTTCCAGAACACATGAACTCTTGAATCCCTCGCAATAAGGATTAATCCCTTTACATAAATCTCTCTATATCTATGTAAGTTAGCACTCCATGTAATGTAATTACCCGAGCGAGGTACTTGATGATCATGTTCAACTTTCAAAAGCTAGCTAGACGTGACTTGCATACATACATATATATGTTATAACTTGTTGCGACTAATTAGATTTAAACCAAGCCTCCGAACGCATGGGAGCACAACATTGATAAATGTCAATATATAGCTGATTCACTGACATGATGATACACGTGAGCAACGTCGTCGAAGTTAGCCAATCGAGACTAGCTAGCCCTTCGGTCGCACGCCTACTTTAAATTTAGCACCATCTATATATAGATGATGGACCAGTGAACCACCTGGATCTCAATATAATTCAAAATAATTAATAATCTTATAATATATATATATATAATATGCATGCTTTTAGGAAAGTAATTATTTATATATATTCGATCGGCACTCACAACTTTACCTTAACATCTCGATCGTCGTTACCATTGCTATCTATCTGCTTGTAAAGTTTTTGTAGTAAGTTAAGAATCTCATGCAATATTAGTCTAGTGCTTGAAGGCCAGCTATATATTTAAGCTAGCTGGGTCAACACAATAAAACACATTATCTAGGGTTTGGGACCTGTTCCAGAGCTCGGCTTTCCATTGGCTGAACCCACGTGATATGAGTTGAGTGGACCAATAAGATTCGATCTTATTATAAGATAATCAACCGATGTAAAAGCTTTTTGCGTTTAACAAGCCGAAAATGAAGGGCACATAGTAATATAATATGCCAATATGTCTCCAACTTGAAAAGTATGGACAAGTGTCAATCATCAGCCAAATGATATGATTACATAGTCCAAGAAATGGATAAAATAAAAAAGTTGGTTTCCCATTATAACTTGCATTAATATATTTAGAATCCAAATAGTGGAACTGTCTATTCAATTGAGTCATTGTACATCAATTTCAAAGTTCACTTCTTGGGTTATTGTGTTAAACATGCCTGCCTTTGTGGTATATATAAAATAATAATCTAGCTAACTAGCTAGGTTTTCTTTTTTAATTCGCTTTAGAAAATACATTTGTTAGATCTGGTGGAGGTGGGTACTACTGCAAAGAGGAAAGATATGGCCTTTTGGTGGCTAGCTAGGTTCAACTACACCAGCCTTTTCATGAACCAAGCTATTACAGATTTTATGGGATAAATTAAGAAATATATATATATTTATATGAAAAATATATATTTATTAAAAATTGGGAAGCAAGAAGAAGTTTGATTTTTATTTTTTCGCTTCCATTTTATTTTACTATCAAAGAGCACATTTACTAATTATTATTCTCATACATCACATATTATATTTATTTTTTTATTTTTTTTAAATTAATTGAATTTTTTTACTTATTATTCATACACTATATATTTAATAAAAATAATTAAAAATAAAAAATTATGTATAATATGTGGTGTGTGTGAGAATGATAAGTATAAACCAGTATACTCATCTTTTTTAAGTTTTAACCAGTATTAAACATATTCATCGATTTCATCGCTAGTAGTGATGATCGATCATATCCACTATTCCTATATATATATATACGTACACACACAAGATCGGACCATTCACGTTGCGTGTGCCATCAATTCAACTGGAGCTAGCTAGCAACCATTATTAATCCATATATACTAATAAATTATAATGCAAAATTCTAGAAATGACATAATTAATTATTAAAGTAGGATGATTCTGCGTCAACCATTCTCAAGATGTCCGATTGGCATCTCCCCGGCCACTCTGATGCCCTAGCTAGCTGCTCCATACATATATACATATAAATATATATATATATATGAGTATTGCTATGTATCAATCTACACACCACATATTAAATTATTTTTTATTTTTTTTAATTTTTTTTATTCTAGTCTTCTTGAAATATTTATATTTTTTTATTCATCATCCATATAATATACATTTAATAAGAAAAACAAATTAAAAAAATTATGATGTGTGGTGTGTTGGCTAATGCAAAGATTAATTCTATATATAATGGACGTCCCTGTATATGGGCGACCAAGGGGCTCTTCGAGGGAGTTCGGATCCCCTTACCGGCCCTTCCAACTGGATGCCCAGGAAAAAAACTAAAAATAAAAACTAAGTATGTTTACAAGCTGCAGTACTACTTGAACCATGCATATATGCATGCAACATCTTGATCATACTGGATTGTAATTTGCAATGAGTTATTCTACTATTCATCTTTATATCACACATTTGTTAAGAAAAAAGAAATAAAAACATATGTGTGATGTATGAATGATGAGGAGAATGTTTCATTTAGAATTGGGATGGCTAATTAAAAAGTTGAAACGATATCAAAAAAGTTCAGCTACATACAGTTACTTTTAAGGGTGTTACCTGCACCGTATGGTACGAGGTAGCCCTTCCCCACCCCCAGGCCTGAATGGGTTGGGAGTTGGGATTTTCACCCCCGCCCCCACTCACGCATACTAGGGTGAGAATCCATCCCACCCTCCGCTCACTTCAATAATGAATTACATTCTACTAGGTTTAAAAATTATTCCTAGGTCCAAACACATTTGGAGACTCAAATTGTAAATTTAAATTTGTAAATATGACTAATTTAAAAATTATGTAGTTTTTAAATTTGCTTGTGCATACCTTGTGTAAGTTGTAGTGTAATACAAGAGTTTCACATTACTTAAGTGTGAGATTTGTATTGTCAAGACAATTTATAAAATGGTTACTTTACTACACTAAAACTTACATAAAGTATTAAGTAAAAGTTTTACTTAATATATATTACTATATTTATATATAATAAAAATAATAAATATTTATATTAAAAAAAAGAGGTGCCGGTGGGGGAAATGTGGGGCGGGGTTGGGCCATACCCACCCCCCCTAGGGGCCAAATTGCTAACGGGCAGTGGCACCCCTAGTCACTTATGTGTATTCTTTACATACTACACTGATGTGATTGATCAAAATAATTATTTTATATTAAAAAAATATAATACAATCAATCATATTAATGGAATGTATGAGGAATACGTAAAAAGTGACTATACATAGAATTTTTGATATTGCAAAATGCATGCATGTTTAGTCATTTAATTTTTCTCTTGCCATCACTCTAGCTAGTATGAGAGAAATTGATAGCAAAGTATAATCAATTAAGTATGAGGGTAACAAAAATTAATTGGAATGCTGCTTTCCTGAAAGACAACACGAGGATGGGAGCTGGAATTGTGTTTCGAGATCAAGAAAGAAATATTCTGCTATATGCTTGTATACCACAGTTAAGAGTTAAGTCAGCAACTCAAGCAGAAGCTACTGTTTTATGGAATGCTATGAAGATATGTGATGAGCTGCAGATGGGTGAAGTTGAACTAGAGGGTGACACTTTATGTATTGTAAAAGCTATTAATGATATAAATGAAAATTGGGAGTGGGGAGGTAAGCTAATTGAAGATATTCGAGATTTATTACATAATAGATTTCAATGACTAGTTACTCATACTTTTAGAGAGGCAAACAAAGCAGCTGATTATTTAGCAAAGCTTGCATTAAATATAGATGAAGAGGTAATTTGGATGGAAGATGGCCCTGAGGGTCTATATAGTTTGATTTTACAGGACAAAAATGTAATTGATTCTTCTTAATGAAAATACTGAGGTATGTTTTGATTAAAAAATAAAATAAAAAATTAAGTATTATTCTAATTTCTAACAAAACATTCCTCCCACCCTCCGAGCACTGCGCACTCAACACTTCCTTTTTAAAATGTCTGCATGATTGGATACGACAATCTGTTTTTCTATTTTATGGTGAACGTGAAAGAGTCCTTTCAAACCACATGTCACCTTTATGATTCGGCCCAGAGAAAAGAAAGAAAGGCCCACTCCTTGTTGCCCAAGTCTTAGCGAGAAGCGTGTGTCTCCATCGCTTGAATGTCGCGCGTCGTACAACCTCGATTCCAAATATGATAAATGTGGACTGGAGAGTATTTCACCTAATAAAGTCGCTCAACCAAAGTAATAGATAGATCGCTACTCTTCGCTCCGAAAAATCAAAGAGCACCCAACGAAAAAACACAATCCGAGGTTGCGTTTTTCATTTTCGGGTTTCGTTATCTTTTTCGTTTATTCCTCACTGATCTTTAGGAGATTTTTACGATTCGTTCCGCTTTTCGCAGATTTATTTTTTAATCTCGCAACGACGTCGCGTGCTTTGTTTCTCTGCATCGCCATGGCAATTGCGTCCGATGAATCCACCAGAATATGCAGTCACTGGTTGATTATTTGTTACTCTCTTGGAAATTTATGATTTGTATATGATCTTTTTCATTCCCCCCCATTTTTAGAGATGGACTGTTTCAATTTTTTAGCTTTTTTAATCTTTGATTTAGGTGTAATTGGATCTGTTTGAGATTGCTTTTGTGAGGTTTGGTTTAGAAGTTGCATAGACTATGGAAAGTCTATAATATTTATTTTCATAGATTATTAACGTCCACTTTGTTTCTTAATATGTTGCTCTGCTTTTGGAGGGTTTTGTCTGTGCGTCACCGCTTTAATGCGGTACGTTTTGTGATTTATTTCGTTCTTATATGGGTGATTTTCCGATTTATGTTCGTTTTAGCCCGCGCCTTGTTCTTCTGGTTTGGTAATGCAAGAGTGTGGTTGTTAGGTTTATTACCAGCTCTTGTTTCCTATGAAGATTATATCTGAAAGTTTTATATACGGGGGATGTATCATTTTTTAATTGTTTCTTCTTCTCCCATTCACCTTTTCTTGGGCCACACAAGCTTTAAATTTGTTCTATTTTTTCCTCCTTGAGGAATTCCGGTGTACTGCATTCCAAGGCATTTAAGTTCATAGGATTAGAATTTCAGATTTATCCATTATCTACCAAGATAAATCTGTGTGATATAATGATCTATGAAGTTATATTTACCAGTCAAAAACTCTTTCTTTTTTGGTTGGTAAAATTTTTCCTTTAATTATATCTGAAGTTGAAACTTCTCTTAGGTAGCCCAGGAGATGTTTGGTAATAAGTCTTATCACATGCCATCTCATCCCATCTCATTTCCTTCCCAAACATCACTCAAACACAAATATTTTCAAACTAATCATTACAATTTTTTCAAACTAATCATTCCAATTTTCCCAAACTTTCAAACAAACAAAAATTTCAACTTTTTCATATCCCAAAATAAAAAATAATATTCTAACAATATTTTAACTTTATAATATTTTTTATTAACTTTTTCTCTCATTTCCCAAAATTCAAAAAATACTTAACTCAAGCTATCTCACTACTATTCAAAAACCATCTTACTACTATTCACAAAATTCTCATCTTATCTCATTCCCCAAGCATCCCATAAAGATATTAACTGAATTATGTTTCAACTGTGATGCTGGTTATCGGTATATCTTGATTCTTCTTGTCACTTCTTTTTTATAGCATAATTTGAACCATAATCTTAGGTTACACCCACAAGTGACGTGCATGCGCTTGAGTAATGAATTCTCATTTGAATGTGAACCTTCTGTTTGTGCACATTGACTACATTAGTTTAGTTGTTCCTCAATGTTTAACATAAAATACTTAAAATGTCCAGAGGGTGCTGTTTTCTTCTCAAGACAGATGTCTATTATGCTCCTATACTGTTGACTAATTTCATTTTATGTTTCTAGTGACAGAGCTATCCCTTCTTCAAATATTGATTTGCATTATGCCCATTGCTCCCGTAAACTAGAAAGATGTAAAGTTTGTGGTGACATGATTCCAAGGAAGTTTTCAGAGGAACACTTCTTAAACACCCATGCTCCGGTATGTGAATGTATTCAAGAAGCTTCTTTTGCGATAACAGTTTTCAATATATGTTTTTCAGTATTTTATTAAAGAAAAGGAGATTCCCTATTTTATCTCTTAAAAAATGGCTGTTGAATCCAGCCTGATTTATTTGGCTAGGATTTTCTTGGGTTTGAGTGTATATGATTGCAGTTTTATTGACAAATCCGTGTCAGTACAGGTATCCTGTTCACTGTGCAGTGAGACAATGGAACGTGAAATTTTACCAATCCACAAAGGTGAGAATTGCCCACAGCGGATTGTCACCTGTGAGTTCTGCGAGTTTCCATTGCCTGCTATTGATCTAGCTGAGCATCAGGTACTTGTTGTCAATTATCAAATGTGACATCTGGTGTTATACTTTAGCAACAATTTGACTATAACATATTTGTTGCTTCATACTTCTAGGAAGTATGTGGAAATCGAACGGAGCTTTGCCTTCTGTGCAACAGATATATTAGACTGCGAGAAAGATATAATCATGAAAGTTGGTGCAATGGCATCTCCGATAATACTGTGGGATCTTCCAGGTAAATTTAGTATCATTCACTCTTTGATCCTATTACGTTTATGAATGCATAAACCTTAAACATTGGGTGTGATTTAAAGTTAAGAAGTATGCCTAACGATTATGCGATTTTCAAAGTTCAATAATATGTTCCATAAACTGAGCTTTTATGCATTTGGATTAGTAAGGATTAATTGACTTTATACCATTGAACTGTATTTAAAGGGGGTCGTTAGATATTCATTGACTAATAAACTATACTTCTCTGATTTTGATCTGACCCCATTTGAGTATTATCTGCCTCGTATGTTGTGAGGGAGGAATTGTTCTGTTTAATAATTAAATCCGCCCTAAAGAGCATTTTTCTATAGTTTATAAGGAATTTAAAGGATAGCTACTCGACAAGAGAGAATAAGGGATGACAGTTTTGGCATACCATTTTTTATCATTTTAGTTTCGGTTAAAAAGAAACAAGGAAGAGCAACTAAGCAAAAGGATGTGGGCTGTTTCTATGCTTACGTCTTCATCTGTATTATTTGATCACCATTACTATTCAACTTGACATAACCATCATTCCAACCTTAAGAAGATGGCTTTATTGTCGTTCAGTTCTATCAAGAGATGTATCATTTACTAGTAGTCTGATCTTCTGTTGTCCTGTTAGTTTTGACATTTCGAGTTACAATTTTTTTTCCCTGAAATAGGGAGGAAAAGAAAGAAAAGCATCATCAATTTATATGTATAGCTGTTTTTAAGTACAAAACTGGATTTCTTAGCTTCTTATAGCAGTTAGCTATAATGTAAGTTTTTGACAGTTATGTTTAAGTCTCCAGTGGTGGTGCTACATGATATGGATGCTGAACATTTGGAAATTTTATGTGATTAATGTAGCATGTAATTCTCTTTAAAAAATATGGCATGTACTTCAGCACATGTGAATGAGTCAGGAATATTATGGTCACGAATTTTATTTTATTTTTAATGTCATTAGAGTGACCCACATTTTTTAAGAGAATTATACGCTACATCAATCTCATTAAATTGTATACATATAACAACATGCTGTATTATGTATGTCACCATGCTTCCAACGTCCATAGGAACTAAGTAGGAAGTTGGGCTGGAACTAGAGGACTCTGTGAGATCCCATTTCCTGTCGACCTCTCTGAATCCTTAGTTTTCTGAGCAGTAAAGACTCACGCTTTAGCCACTTCATCTGAAGGAGGGCTTACAGAAGTCACAACACCAGCAAGTGACAATAGACAAATCAACATAAATGCAAGAAAAAGAGGAAACTGTACATCAGGCCCTGTAATAGCGGGACAGAGAAAATAAATGGTACCCCTCCGCCCCTTACTATTAATAAAATGACCAGACAAATCTGGTTGCGATCAGATGCAGGAGAGAAGCTTGTTTAGTAGCCACCACATACATCCCTTCTGTTACCTGCTTTGACTCATATCTTTGGTATACCTCAATACAAGACAAACAAAGGAAAAGATATTCAATAAAAAGCAGGGCTATCGCCCTATTCTCTCTCAGTTGCTTATCTTTTATATATGAGGGGAGTACCTTAGTAGTAGCTTCTAACACTTAAGATTGACCTCCTCAAGTCCAGATATGAATGTTTTATGAATTTCGTACCGGACTACTTACTTACCTAAAGTTCACTTCTGACTTGCCAAATAAGTATACTGAAGGAACTGACCTAAGCATAGCTCTCTCTCCCAAATTCAGATGCCAAGAAAAAGATTCCTTGGATATGAGTTCTATATAAAAGTTCTTATGTGCTAAGGCTTAGCTTTCCTTCATTCCATAAGATGACCATTGTAGCTGTAGCATGTTGCACGGGATCAATTGGTGAGAGCATGCATTGGTTGAACATTGTTGTTCTACATGCAATTGCATTTAGCTATGCAGCTGTAGCACTAAATCAATTAACATTCTTGTTTGAAAGTGAACTTGTGGTGGATTCCTTTATATCTGAGGCTTATGGCTTGATAAGTGAATATATTTGCAAATTGAGTGAGTGCTCATGGATAGCCTGAGGCCAGCTGCTTTATACCATTTTGCTAGAAATGTGAACGTTAAGCGCGTTTAGTTTTCCCTTTTCATTTATTATTTTGATCCCAATCTTGGAATATGACTTTGGCATTTTGATCGAACAAATAAAATTATAAATAACTTTATTTCGACTATGAAAAAGTTTACTTTGTGCATTCATTTTTGTAGGGTAGTAACTTTAAAGTCTTTGATAATATACTGCTTGCATAAATATCAATAACTTGTTCCGGTGATGGAAAACAATTACACCATTAACTTTAATGGGTGGTTTTCAAAGCAATGCACTTACAACTGTTTGTTAACGAGCATTGAGAAGGGGACACTTCTCCATGAACCTTTCTGGATTGTCTGCTTTAGAAAAAGCTGTTTTAAGTGCACCTTTCTAGGGTGTCCTGGTTCGCTACTTCAGGGCTTTTGCATTATGTATTCTGCCTTCCTCTTTATAATTTTACTGGAAATTCTTAGCATCTTTATTTTTTCCAATTTCTATGAGTAAATTCTTATGGTATTTATCTGAAGGGATGTGAGGGCAGCTGAAAGAGAGCAAGGTCCTCCTCAAGGAAGACAGCCGCAGGAATTCTCACGGAAGCGTCTTCTATTCACGATAGCTATAACAGGCATTGCTGTCCTATTAGGATCTCTTTTTTTCCAGAGAAAGACGGACACCAACCAAGTGCATTAGCAGCAGAGAGGATACGCATTGAGTAATGTAAATGTACTCGAGAGCTATATTATTTTCTGTACCTGAAACCATCTGAGAACGTACTGTTATTGCCTTATTAAGCTCATTGGGATTGTGATACTATACTGACTGGACTGCTACTTGCTTTTAAGTTCTGCTTTACCATTTGGTCGTAATAAACGTAGGCTGCATATATATATACATGAAACTGAGAGGCTGTAATTTGTCAGATTCTACTGTTAACTCCTCTATTCTACTTGAAGGTGACCTTCACAATTTGCGTTTGCATGAATTATAAAGAGAAAAATTATATTCTCAAGTCAGTGCGTAAATTATACATAATAAAGTATTTACATAACATGATTTGATTTATAAGATGAATTTTAAAATTTAAATTTTACAAATCAAATTTTATCATTTAAATAGAATATAATAATTCTTATAAAGAGAACTTGATGGTGGTATTTAACATAAACACTCGAGAACCGCGGTGAGTCAACTGATCTGATTATAATCTACATCCGATTGATTTGTTTTGTGTTGAGTATATATTTCCAGAATGTTTCTTAGTACTAAAGCCGGCAATTGTTGCTCTCTATTTATTTTTTATAAATTAGTTTTTCTATTTATCCAGTTTTATCTGTATCAAAACCATCAGGGCAGAAAGCGGAAACCTAAATTATTCAAGTTTTCTTTTTATCTAGGAAAATGTCCAAGGTAGCATGAACCGCTGCTGTTCACGCCCTCTTCAACCTTTGTTCTCTGGGCCCAATAATATATAAGCCACATTCTATTGGGGTGGACTGGATTCGAGCCTTAATTTATGTACATTCTCTTTAGAAACAAATAAATAAGAAAAATGCTGGATGCAGTCGGTTTGGGTAAGCGACGAGGAGTCGGGCTGACGTGGAAAAATGCAAACGACGTCGTTTGCTTTTTTTCCAAATTTCTCTATTTGCTTCGAGGTTCCCTCATTCTCTCTGTTTCGAAACACACAGCCCTCCCTCTTCCTCTCTGTTTCGAAACACACAGCCCCGAAAGCCCCCCCGAGCTCTCCTTCCCTCCTTCTCTCTGTTTCGAAACACACAGCCCCCCCGAGCTCTCCCTCCTTCTCTCTGTTTCGAAACACATTTCATGCTCTCCATCCTCCTGACGTCGTTTGTGGTTCGAGTAACCCCGAAGACCTTTGTGGTTCGAGTAACCCCGAAGACCTCTATGTTTCTCTCCCAAGCTGCTCTCCTTCCGTCCTCTCAGTCGTTTCTCATCAGAAGAGATTTCTCTCCAACGTCGCCCCTTCCTTCCCGTTCGCTCAATCGTTTCTCATTTCAACAGATTTCTCTCCAGCGGCGAAGCCCCTTCCTTCATCCCGATGGCCCTTCCATTTCCCTTCATCCCGAAACCCTAACCCTAACCAGCCCCTTTCCCTAATTCGGAAACCCTAACCCTAACCCTAACCAGCCCCTTTCCCTAATTCGGAAACCCTAACCCTAACCCTAACCAACCCCTTTCCCTAATTCGGAAACCCTAACTCCCTTCAACCCGAAACCCTAATCCTAGAAGAAGGTGATTAACGAAAGACAGTCGCCCGTCTGGTCCAGGTTGAAGGCAAGTAAATCATTCCTTTCCTGATTACAATTGTACTATGCATTACAATTGAAACTTTTAAACATATTAGTTGATATAATATGGAATTTTTATTCAAATAATTGATATAAAAACTCACTGAAAACACCTTTTCCATTTATATTTTGCATTGGACTAGGATTAAAGTAAACTTTACCACTGTTAAATTCATGATCTATTTTGATGATGAGCACCGAGCATGCACAAGTACTGTGCCTGTACTACTGCATGTGAGAGAGCTAGAGCTAGCGCTCATTATTTGAGATTGCTTCGATTATATATATGTAGAAGACGTGACATATTAATTCCAATACCTTAACATGATTATTTTTTATTTGAGATTGCTTCGATTAATTCGTCTCTGCATATGCATCATGTATTGTATGTTATATGTAGGTCAATGATCACTACCTAATATCCAATACCTTAACATGATTATTTTGCACATGATGAATAATTACCAATATAGAAAGAAAGATAGCTAGAAATTAATTAAGTCTTGTTAAAAAATGAGAAAGGTTGGTGATAAATGCATGTAATTCATAAGGGTAGGTCCATTATTTTCTTAGTCAACTGGAACACTTAGTCGTGGTGAACTAAATGAGGGGTAGTTGCAGCTCCTGGGCACCCCCCCTTACCATGAATTTATAGTTTCCCAAAACACTTAAAAAAGAGAATCCGTTCCAATGATCAAAGAAATGGAAAAAAAATGGGAAAGAAATTAAGTAGGAGGGAAAACAAAACCCACTAGTACAGATAGCTTTCACCAACATCTGTTCATATATAGCAGGGAATCTAAAACCAAATAATAAAAGTCAAAGCACAAATATTAATTATTGTTAATCCTAATTCCTATATATGGTCATATATATTATTTTCTTGGTCTATTATTTGCTTTTGTTTTACTTTTCAACTCTTTTGGTTTGTATATTTCCTGGTGATCATGCTTGGAGTAGTATGGTTAGCATTATTTTGAACTCAGCCCATCCTTACTGAACAGATGCTATAAAATTTAGTTTGACACCATCCAATAAAATGCTAAGAGCTCAATTTCAGCCACTTCTTTAAAAATTACCAGTAATTCTTTGGGTGTCATCTCATTTAACGCACACTGCTCTCAGTAATGAAAATGAGCATGGAAATAAACAATTTCAATTACAGCATCCTCTCAACAAAGCATATGTGGGCATCAAAATTCAACTTCAATTTTGAAATCAATGCCAGAAAATAAAATTTAAAATAAAATCATCTCTGTCTCCTTATTTTTGGTTTGAGCTAGTAACACTGTCAGGTTTGCATAAACACTGATCTGAATGATATTGGTAATTTTTGAAAGCAACATGTAGCAAGAGGTCATGGCATATCCATGTCCTGACCTCTGCCAATACCTAGGTTTTATTATAACAGTTGGCTTGCTTGATTGAACATTTATTTTTGCTTGATTTCTTCAACATGATGATTTACTGGTAAAACCAGCAGATTGGTTTATGTGTGTCTTTTGATATGTGTGCATTTCCATTTGTGAATTTGGTTCATGTTAGAATGTCGTCATCATCACTGTGTTCTTCATCCTTTGGCAAACGTACTTTGGCACCTCCCTTATGCTTCTGTGAGGTTGAAGCTATATTGAGATACTCAAACACTAAGGCAAATCCAGGACGACCCTTTTTAGGGTGTCGAAAGTACAACACGAAGGTAACTACAAGACTTGAAATGTAACGTGTTTAAAATAGATTGATTAATATTATGTACGTCTAACATTTGCCATATATGTGTGCAAATATCAGGGATTACCATATTGTAAATATTTCAAGTGGGTTGATAGTAATCAATACATAGAGCTAGAAAATGAACTGTCAAGGAAGGAGGAAGAGCTAGAGAAGAGACTGACCGATCTCGAAAATAATGTAATTGAGCTCCGTAAGATAGTGGATGACATCAAGAAGATAGAGATGGTGCTATACAATAGAAATGAGGAGATTCGGAAAAAGGAGTTGGTGCTTCTTGAGAGAGAAGCTGTCCTAAGGCGTTCACGCACTCTATCTCGGGTGTACTTTGGTCTTTTTGTAGTTGTTTGTTGTTATTTATTGACGCGGTAGTGGTTATATGTTACATCTTATTATTAATTTGTAATTTAAGTGCAAATATGTAAATATTTAGAGAACTGAATTGTATTGTGGACTGTAAGTATTATAAGTTATTTAGTTATTAGATTTGTATAATTAAGTGTTATATGTAAATATTTAGATTTGTATTGACTTTTAGTGTTCTATGTAAATATTTAGATTTGTAAATATTAAGTGTTATATGTAACCGTTTAGATTTGAATTGTAGTGACTTTTAAGTTGTTTAGTTTTTGTATTAGATTTGTGTAAGTGTTATTTAGAGAACTTAAATGTTATTTGTCTGAATTGGGTATGTTTGGGTCTCAAAAAACCCCCTGCGTCACCCGTGTTCCAGATTTGCTTCAAATTGTGTATGCTCCTCTGCAGCAAACTCCTCAGACCTACACGGCATGGAGCATTTAATTCGCTAATAATTAAAGCCACGCATTCTCATTGCTGCCCCTCAACTTCAGATTAGGCAATTTATGTTTCTTCAAATAAATTAGCATATATAACAATCAAATGGTTATTCTCATTGCTGCCCCTCAACTTCAGATTAGGCAATTTATGTTTCTTCAAATAAATTAGCATATATAACAATCAAATGGGAGGGTATGGTTGTACTAACAACACAAAAAGCCATCCTACTCAAACCCACATAGATTAATGTCATTTATGGCAATATTATGGACAGATTGACCATTTGCCTTTGAATGTACCTGTTATACACCTGGCATTGCATAATTATCACAAAAAGCCTACACATGCATTCTCAAGACCATACCACCAAATTGCATCACTAGTAATATAAATGTTTATAAAACCACCATTCTTGAATCAAATATAATTGGTAAGAAGATCACTTTACAAGCTTTGGGAATATAGAATCATTAGAAAAAATTTTAACCACCAAACTTACTTCTTACAAAATAATTACAAAACTCTTAACCACCAAGCTTTCTTCTTACAATACTTGCTTCCCACAAAAATAATTACAAAAACTATAACCACAATTCTTGCTTCTTACAAAATAATTACAAAACTCTTAACCACCAAGCTTTCTTCTTACAATACTTGCTTCCCACAAAAATAATTACAAAAACTATAACCACCATTCTTGCTTCTTACAAAATAATTACAAAACTCTTAACTACCAAGCTTTCTTCTTACAATACTTGCTTCCCACAAAAATAATTACAAAAACTATAACCACCATTCTTACTTCTTACAAAGTAATTACAAAATTCAACCTTTTTGCACCTATTGTGATCCATCAATACCCAAGGAGGTCCGATCGTGCGCCATCCAACCCAATCGAACCTGTTAGGATTAATAACCAAATATTAATATCATATTAAATAATTACAATTAAATTGTCCAAAGTTCAGAAATATTACACTTTCTTGGCTACCAATCACACTTTCTCGGTGCTGGGCTCCACCACTATCAAATACTGAGCTGTCTAGAACAGGCTGTTTATAAATAACAAAATTTTTAATAAATATTAAAGGCATGGCAAGTAACCATCTCAACTTTCCACATGATTAGCATTGATCACAATACAAATATTGACCAATAAGCAATATCCGAAAATAATTGTTTGACTAATAAATGACCAATAACCATCAATTATCTTGAAAATTGTTCTCAGACCTCTACACTTCTTTTCTTTTATGATGTGCAGGATACTTTCCTCTTTAAATACAGACTTGCTGGTTTATTTTTAATATTAAAAATTTACAAAAGACACAGATAGCCTTCTAACAATTTTATTTTTTGTGCCATGTTTGATATTCTTTCTTGAAAAATTATATGCATGTCTATGTCCATCTATTATATGTTGTACTAATGATTATTTGACTGATAAATAGATTTATTTCTCATACCTGCACTTGGGAGGGTATGGTGATATCCATTTCTGATGGGGCAAATAAATTCCTGCGTGTGCCCAAGGCTGGTGTATCTCCTTCTACTGTATCTTCTTTATCTCGCTAATAATAAAGTAACAAGTAAGAATACTATTTCTACCAAGTTTGCATTATAAATCTAACACACATTCACATGTATATTTTTAAAGATCCCAATGTTAAAACATGCACCTGTTTGTGCTTTCTTCTAACTTGTACTTTTTTCTGTTTGGCTTTAACCTTGCGCATTTCTGTCTCCATTAGAGATGCTCTCCTCAGAGATGGGGGTCTTCCTTTTCCTCTGACAATAAGTGGACTCTTGACTTGTTGTGTACTACCATCCTCAGTTGTGTCCAGTGTCATAAAAC
>QEOT01121732.1:0-16374 GCA_003123785.1 Pterocarya stenoptera | reverse complement strand
ACAAAAGAATAGATAAACAGAGAACAAACATCGACAAAACACTGAAATGGAATAACTGAAAAATCAAAAATAAAAAAATCGGATGAACCGTGCTTGATGAGTCGGCAGTGGCACATGTAGGCACTGGTCTCTCAGGGAGCAAAATCGATGGTCAATCTTGGAAGCCCCGGAGGCAGGGAGCCCAGAGAAGCCTATCGTGATGTCAGCAAAGGTCTCCTCGGTGGCGCGTGATGACCACATGCCGACAGGGTCCAGAAATTTAGTCCCGTGCATGCGGGCTATGCGCCGCTCCGATGGATGCCGGATTTGGTGGTCTTGAAGATCGGTGGCTGGGCGTTATCCCGGTGGGGCGCGTGTAGAGAGGTGACGGCTGGAAAGACCCGAACGACAATCCTCCCTTATTTAAGTTGAAAAACACAAAAAAGACAACAAAAAAAAAAAAATGCTACAACGAAAAGTAAATAGACAGAAGAGAAGGGAAGGGGGAGGACCCGAAGCTCCCACCCCCATTCATCGGTCTAGGTAAAAGAGGGTGAGTCGGTCTGGGCGCGTGTAGAGAGCCAAGCATTCATTGTTCAGCGGTAGTGTTGGCCAAATACTTCTGCATTAATAGAAAAGGTTTGAATCAAAACAACGTCACAAAAGCATTTTTAATTAATGCTTTGTTGGAGATATGGGCTTGCGCGCCTGGGCGCACAATCATCACAATCATCCCGTGCGCTGCCCAACAGCCCATCACGAGCGGTCCAAAAGGGGAAATGGGAAAATTAAATATTAAGGGTCGCAGCTTTTCATACTCAAAATAGTGCAAATTGGTTGTAGAGCATTTTAAACATCTAAAAATCTGACACAGATTTCAACTCGGCATCATTGGAGTTGGAGTTCTGATAAAATGGCCTGAGTTGGAGTCAAAATCAAACTCCATTTCGACTCTATTCCGATAAAACCCAAATCCGACTCTACTCCAACTTATTGGACAAGAGTTGAAGTTCAAATTCAAACTTCAACAAAAGTTGGAGTTGGAGTTGATTCTTCTGGATACTGACTCCTACTCAGTCGATGCTCAGCCCTAGCTAGTTAGATATAGCCATCGTGACCATTAATCCAAGTCAAACACATCTATCTTTTGAAAGCACGTGAGTATATAACGATTTTGAAACTATTTTAACAAAATAAAAAGGGTTAAATATTCAAATAGTTCATGTGATTTACCATTGTCACAAATTAGTCATTAAGTCTTAAATTGATCTGAACTAATTTTTACTCCTTATACTTTGAACTTTGATCAAATTAATTCTTTTATTATCATTGTATTAGTCAGCTATTAGTAGTCATAGGTCAACACCATTAAAAACTTGACACTTGTGCATCACTAGTAGGAGTCAGAGTAGTGTCTCAATCTCAGTGTGGCTGGTCATCCTCTTGGACCAACTATTGATCATTACCTTCGAAAGATATTGCCTCACCAACTCTCTCTTGTTTTTTCTTTTTTTGTTTTCTGAAATAAAATAGATTCTCCAATTTTATACCACATATATATCTTATTTGAACACCAAGAAATGGTTTTTATAAATCTAGAAATAGAAAATAATTTTTACATTTATAATGGACAATGAGTCAAGTCTTTCATTTTTTTTAAATTAAGAAAATACAGAATAATATAAAAAACTCATTTAAAAATTAAACAAATTTTGGATTTCATCCCAGTTTTAACTTCTAAAATAATTAAACAATTTTTTTAGGATTTTTCTTGGAATTAAAATTAAAAATGTTTCTAAAAGAAATTTCAATCAATAGTTTCTTTAAACAAAAATATAACTCATAAGGAAAACATAGTTATTCGTTTTAAATTGAATTTCATTTAGAAGTTTTTTCTAATTTTTTATATTATTTGTGTTTTTTTTATTTTTTTAAGACTTTTTATTAGTGTTGACCTGACATTTAACAGTTGACTAATGAAATTGTAACGAAATGATTAATTTGATCAAAATTGAAAGTATAAACAGTAAAAAGTTCAAATTTAAAACTTATGGACTAATCTGTCGTAGAGGCAAATCACAAAGCCTACCAGTTTATTGATGCAAAGAAGTTTTCGAAATTCTCTCCCTCTTCGAAAAGGCTTTCATTTCTTCAAACTAGTTATTAGTATCTGTTCATTCTGTAGAAATTAGATTACTAATATCTTGGCAAAATAGTATAATCGGAGGGTTTTCGAATCTAATTTCATTTTTGTATCACGCAATTCAATAATATACTTATTTTGGATTTCATTGTATTTTGGAATCAAATTCATTAAAAACTCGTGTGCATACCGTTATTGGTGGAGATGAATATTATTTTGATGAAAGCAACATTGTGCGTGCCCTAAAGCAACATCTTTTACTCCTTCTCGCTTACAACCCCATTTAGTCCAACAATCTTAAGACAATTTCTGTTTAACTATTGTGGATAGTTTGAGAGAGTTTGTTGTGGATTTTGTTAAACCCAAACACTTTCATGAAGCCAATTTTCGATGTTGGCAAAATAAAATGCATTTCCTCGTAGAGAATCTTAAGGTGGTGTATGCTCTAGCCACTCCCAAGCCTTCTAAAAGTGAGGATGAGATAATTGGTTTGAGTCAAGCAAGGATTGAACAAAAACAATATGACTATCTACAAGGGACATATCTTCAATGTAATTTCTAACACAATTTTTTGCGCTTACGAGAACAAGGCAATCACCAAGGATTCTTTGTATACACTTGAGGCTCAATACCTTTTAGAAGACGCCACAAGGAAGAATTTTCTGCTACCAAACTTTTTAGTTATAAAATGATACATTGTAGGCTTGCCGTTATGCATAGTATTGATCATTTCACGTAATATGAAAATGGATGGTTCTATAGCGGTTTCATCTATTATTTATAAACTTCCTCAATTATGGAAAGACTATAAAAAAAAAAAAGTCTGAAATATATAAAGGAGGACTTGTCTCTACAAGATTTAGGCCATCTAATTCATATAGAACAAGAAGTCAAGCTGAGAGATAGTAAGAAGAGCCTAATATAAATTGGAGTTTTCGGATTGAGACTCTAATGTTTCATAAGGGCCTCAAATTGAAAAACTTGAAACCCTAATCAGTGTAATTTTGTGTGATTGTAAGAACCTAAAATCTATTATACTTTGTATCATGTCAGAAGTTTGAAAGTTTGATAAGTTCAATGGATAATGGTGATTGTGCTAGTGTCGGTGATGATAACACATCTCCAAGTACGAACACTAGAACTAGTGTTACGTCTTCTACACCCATGGGTCTACCAAAGATAAAATTTGTCTCCATCTTGCGGGAACAAGTTGCAAAATTAGAGAGTGGTAACCCCATTGACGCATAAGCAAAATGTAATTATTGTGGTGTTGTTTGTGGTTATCACTATAAACGACATGGCGCATCCCTGCTAAAGAATCATTTAGAAGAACAAACTTAATTTTGATTTCAATTGTTATAAAAATGAGTTCGGGAAAAGAATCTCCATCTCAATCTATTTTGACCACATATTGATAGTTTAATAGTTAGAAAATGATGAATGAGAGTAGTGCAAACAATAAATTGAAGGGGTTGGTAAATTTTGACCCAAAGAGGTGTAGAAAGTCTTTAGCTCTTATGATGATAATTAACAGGATACTATTTCGGATTGTGTAGAGTGGAGGGTGAAGGGTTCCAAGTCTACTCTAATGACTTGGAACCTAGGTTTAACATTCATTCGGACATTTTGATATTTTATATTGGTGGAAGGTAAATGCCATCATGTATCCTGTTCTTGTAGATAGTCCATAGTATTTTGGTCATCCCTATTTCTATCGTAGTCTTAGAGTCCACACTTAGCATCGAGGAGTGCATATTAGATCCATTTAAGAGTTCGTTGTGTCTTAGCACTATAGCTACTTTGATTTCTACTCAGAATTGGATTAAAGGGAAGTCAATTTAGGTTCAAGAGATGGTGGACTTTGCTGAGACCTACAAGGAGGGGGATGTTGATCACACTAGAAGTGATAATTGCTCTTAATTAACTCATTTCTTACATAGATTGTTTTAAATTTATATGACAAACTTAATTTTGACTTCAATTATTGTAGGGACGAGTTCGGAAAAAGAGGCTCCTTCTTAATTTACTTCAACTTCACATTGATAGTTTGATACACTATTTGTTTGTTATTTCATTGTATGTAGTTTATACTTACGTTATTATTTTTTCGTTCTTGAGTTCTTTCCTTTTTGAGACATCATATCCTCATTTTTATCCTTGTTTTTTTTTTTCCAAGTTTTATTGAACACTTGGAGTTGGAGGGACTAAGTTTGTCAAATGGATTTGTAATTTTGTTACTTTTATTTATTTATTTTTGATGTTATGATGTATTGTTATTCTTAAGTTATTCAAACTACTTGTAATATTTTTTAGATTAATTTGTAATAGTTTTATACTAATGTGTAATTGTTTTAGACTACTTTGTAACAGTTTAGAATGATTAGTTAGCAACCTTATGAAATCTATATAGGGATTGAAACTAGTTTTTGATTTATTATAGATAGAGAGAAACTTTATTCTTATATATTTAAGATTTTTAAATTTTGTATTTTATTCTTGGACTGAAAAAACATGTTTTGGGCCTACGATGGCTTTTGTAAACAGCTTCTAGGCCCAAAATGTCCAAATGGGCTTCTAAAACAAGTTATGGGCTCATCGGCCCATTGCGGCCCACGGGTGAGTGGACAACCCGTAGACTTATCAGCCAGCCTGGCAACTGGGTGGGGTCACCTGCCCATGCGGGATGGGACCAGGGCCCCTGGCTAAATTCAATCCCCCCCCCCCCGGGGGCCGCCAAGTGGATGCTGGTGGAGGACAGCAGGCCTACTTTTAGTTAGATAAATTTGTGCAGACTAAATGGCATAATTTTGTGAGGATGAATATTTGAGTGAAGGCTGCAAGGCATAATTAAATTCTGAATTAATAATAAAGGTAACGTATCATATGCTTTGTTCATATTTGGTTTTTTTAATCAAAACAAACATTCATTGAAATCAAAATTAGTCATTACATTGTTTCTCTAATTTAATACAGTTCTTTATCAGTTCTGGACCCTCTTCTAACCAAACTAATTCTTCATCACAAGTCAAAGCTAGCTTGGCCATCTGGTGTGCTGCTTGATTGCATTCTTTTGGCACATACTGAAGACAACACAAATATCTTCTTGGAAGAAAGCTTTAATATTGTCTTTTATCATCTAACCACACCCAGACTAGCTATTCAGAATTTTGTGCTTCTTTGATGACTACAAGAGCATCATCTCCTTCAAAAATGGCATGTTTTAATCTAATTTTCAGACTTAATTCCATGGCCCTCTCTAAAGCAAACATTTCAGCCATAATAGGATAGTTAACAAACATTTTTGGCATGCACAAAGAAGCAACTAAATCACCTTACCAGTTTCTGATCACAGTTTCAGCTCCCATCTTTGAAGGGTTTACTCCTAGTGCTGCATCCCAATTTACTTTATAAATGTTTGTATTTGGTTTTTTCCACTTGATAGCTCTATTTACTAAAGACTCATTTTGGTTTGGAACTCGGATCATCTCTTGTGCCTGCTGAAAGCTCTCCATCTCTTCTTTTGCTCTAAGTAGAACTAATTTGGGCCTATCAAACTTTCTTTCAAATATATATCTATTTCTTCTTAACCATATTCTTCTAAGAACACGTGCAGCTTCTTACAGATCCTTCCTTTGTAGACTTGTTACCATCTCCTCCCACATTTTATAGCATTCAACCTCTGCACATTTCCATTTTTGTAAACTACACATCTCTTCAGACCAAGCATATTAGGCAGCACCATATCTCCACAAGGTATGACAGCTTGTCTCCTCACATAGTTCACATATAGGACAAGGATTATTCTATGTAATTTTCCTCTGGAATAGATTCCATTTTGTAGGTAGAACTTCACTCATAGTTTTCTGATTGAGCTACATTATTGCATATTTTACACATTTAAAACCAATAATTTTTAATTGTTTTATTATTTTATTATTGGTTTTAGATGGAAATATTGATTAAGAGGCATAAATCCAAGTTGTGAATTAAATTGATTAAAAGCATAGTTTATGCTTGATTTTATAACTTGTGATTTATTTGAGCAATAAGTTCTTCACATGCACAACACACTCTTAATATTTTATTTTTCATCTCTTGTTTAATTTTATTTATTTTAGTTTCTTTATTTTATTTTATTTTATTTTATTTGTCTAATTTTTATTTTTATTTTTATTTAATCTTGCTTGTCTAATTTTTATTTTATTTTATTTTATTTTCTTTTAATTTAATTTTTATTTTATTTTATTTTATTTTAATTTTTCCGACGCCACGGCAGCCTCATCCAACCTCTACAGCACTGCTGTTTCCTCCGTGCATCACTGCCCAGCAGCTCCACCTGCCTTCCACCACCAAGCTCCTCTGCAGCCACTAGCAACTCCTCCAGCACTTCCACAGTTATCCTAGCACGTCCAGGAAACCAACTTCATGCATGCTGTCGACGCTGGAGGAAGAAGCAGAGAAGAAGAAAAAGAAAGAAGAGGAAGAAGACGGGGCCGAGCTGGAAGATTCCTTCGGTTGGTTTTCACGTGGGCAGCAGCTGACTTCAAGGAGAAAAGCAGCAGCTGGTGCACGTAGACACAGACGCATGCAGACGGACGAACGTGCTGGGAAATGAAAACAGAAAGAAAAAAAAAAAGAAAAATAGAAAGAAAGAGAGCATGCGGCCGAACGTGCTGGGGCGAAAGCAAAACAAGAAAGAAAAAAAAAGAAAAAGAAGAGGAAGACGCATGCATGCAGACGGCCGAACGTGCTGGGGCGAAAGCAAAACAAGAAAGAAAAAAAAAGAAAAAGAAGAGGAAGACGCATGCATGCAGACGTCCGAACGTGCTGGGGCGAAAAAGAAACAGGAAAGAAAAAGAAAAAATAAAGAAGAGAACGCTGGAAAGCAGATGCGGAAAGGGAAAGAAAAAGAAAGGAAAAAGAAAGAAAAAGGAGTGGGCGATGCACATGGCATATGCAGTGCAGTGTTATCTTGAAGCCTATATAAGGCTTGTAAGTAGAGTAGTTTGAGGGGGGAGGCCGATGTAGACGCCCAGTAGGAAGTAGGATTAGTCTGCAGAATTTTTAGAATAAAGTACAAATGAAGTGAGGGAGTTCGGTGATGCAGTTAAGAGCCTAAATGGACCAACTGTGTTATCGAACTGTTCTCCTTCGTCTGTAATCTCCACTTTTATTTAATTTTTTTTATTTTAATTTATGTCATTTATTTTTATGCACTTTAATTTAATGTCCTTTATTTTTTTCAGCACTTTTAATTCCTGTACTTTTATTTTAGATCAACAATAAAATTCATATTGTGAGTTTGATTAATTGATTGGTATTATTAGAAACGTTGATTATCTATATATTTCTCTTGATTCATTGTGATTTCCGAATACAGTGAATGCTTGAGAAATTCCTGTGGTAATCAATTGGACTTGTGAATGTCTCTACCATCAATTAATCAAAACTCAATATTTGGTGATTAATTTTCTTGGGCCTAATTGTTAAATCTTCCAGTTAGACAGAATCATTATTCTAGTCTAACTAAGTTAATTTAATAATTTCTGCACTTTTAATTTCTGCACTTTTAATTTACTGTCATTTAATTTCCTGCACTTTTATTTATTGTCAGTTAATTTTCTGTTATTTATTTTTCTGCACTTTTATTTTCTGCAATTTATTTTATGTCATTTAATTTTCTTGCTCTTTTAATTTTCAGTCATTTAATTTTCAGCAATTTAAATTCACTGTCCGAGACTTTAATTTCTTTAATTTTCATCACTGCATCTCAAAACACTCAAATCAACCTCTTTTCACTGCACTCTTTCATCCATTGTACATATCATCTATGTTTATTTTTATTTTCTCATCGTAAATATTTCCACCATTTTACACGAGTTTATTTTTAGCACTTTCCCTGTGGAGACGATCTAGGAATTTATTCCTAATTACTACGCCACACGCTCCTGCACTTGGGATAGCCTTTTGTGCTGCTCATTCTCGAACGAGTCATTTTCCATAGAAAAACTTTTAGAGAATTTGGGACTTTCAGATCCCAAATTTTCTTCCATCCTATACCCATTAGTGATGGTTGACTATTCACTTCCAATCTTCTCTTCATATGAATTGCCAAATGGTATGCAGTCTTCATGGAAAACATACCAAATTTATTAAGACACCATATGATTTTATCTTCTAAACCTCTCCTACTAATGGGTAAAATACTAACACTGTTGCCTCTTCTTCATTCATCACATCATGAATAAGATTTGTGTTCCAACGACCCTTATTATCAATGAACTCTTTAACAGTAGCTTCCCTAGAGAAAATCTTCACTTGCCGCCCTCCTAGGCAGGATATGGCCCAGAGTCCCTTTATGGCGGAACTTGCGAAGAAAACTCCGTCTACTCTCAAGGACTTCATGGACAAAGCAGATGACTTTATCAATGCTGAGGATACACTGCAAGCCTTGGTAAATACAAGAAGGGTGATTAGCAAACCAGAAAGAAGAGGCAGCCAGGTCGATAGAAAAGCTGGTGCAAGTCGACAAGAGAGACGGCAGGAGAAGAGGTCTGATTACAATCCCAGGCTGATACACAATAACCTAAATGTACGAGAAGATGAAAAAGAAAGAGAGGAATGTCGTCCGCCCAAAACGAGCGGGCGTTATTGCAAATACCACCAAACTGGGTCCCACTGGACTGAGGACTACACGACCATGAAAAAGAGAGTGGCAGAGATGGCAAGAACTGGGGAGTTAGAACGGATGATCTCAGAACATTCAAAAACAAGAAGACGCTAGGAAACTAGGTGGGAAACCAGAAGGAATAGGAACCCTGAGCAACAGCACCTAGCTCCTAGCCGCCAAAATAATGGGAACAGGGCACCCTGTAGGGGTGAGAGGGACAGGCCGCCCATAGGAGAAATTCAAACGATTGTGGGAGGATTTGCTGGAGGCGGCGCGTCCATATCTAGTTGGAAGGCATATGCGCGAAAGGCCAGATACGAAGAGATTTATATGGCGGACAGAGCCACTAAGCAACCGAGGCTGGGTGTTGATAGAATGGTGATTTCTTTTGGGGAGGCAGATCGAGAAGGGATATTATATCCACATAACAATGCGTTGGTAATCACTCTCGTGATAGCCAACTACACGACCAGGTGGTACTAATCAAGAACGGAAGCTCAGCTGATATACTATTCTGAGAAGCATTTATAAAGATGCGAATCGATGTCAGTAGATTGAGACCTACCCCAACACCGTTGAAGGGTTTCTCTAGAGGCACCGTCCTACCCATAGGCGCAATCACCCTCCCGGTGACCGCTGGATCTGGGGCACAAATGGCGACTACCATGACTGATTTTTTGGTGGTGAAAGCGCCCTATTCTTACAACGCTATACTTGGAAGACCAATGCTTAACCATCTCAGGGCGGTAACTTCTACATACCATCTCAAAATGAAGTTCCCAACCGAGAATGGGATAGGGGAGTCACAAGGCGAGCAGGCGCTAGTATGAGAGTGTTACATGTAGGAACTCAGGAAAGGTCGTGAGGAAGTTTGTACAATAGCAGAGCAGGGAGTGGAACTGGCTCCCCCTTTTCCTCCCTCACTGGCGGCAACCCTACTAGAAGATGCAGAGGTCAGGGACAAGCAGAGCCAGCAGCATGCTGAGGTCAACGAACCATTAGAGCTCGTAACATTACACCTTGACTGCCCTGGGTCTACAACACGCATTGGGACCAATGTACCACTGGTGGACAGGGACGCATTGAGGCAATTGCTGGTTGAATATAGGAATGTCTTCGCGTGGAGCCATGAAGAAATGCCAGGTATAAATAACAAAGTCATTGAACATTGTTTGGGAGTGGACCACACGCACAAGGCCGTACGCCAGAAAAGAAGGTCGTTCAGTGCAGAAAAGTATGCCGCCATAAAGGAAAAGGTAGACAAATTGCTGGCCGCCGGATTCATCAAAGAAGCTCACTACCCAGAATGGTTGTCCAATGTGGTCATGGTAAAAAAAAGTAAATGGAAGATGGATGATGTGTGTAGATTTTACTGACCTGAATAAAGCTTGCCCCAAAGACAGTTTCCCCTGCCACGTATTGACATAATCGTAGATGCGACTACGGGACACCGCATGTTGAGTTTCATGGATGCTTACTCAAGGTATAACCAGATCCAGATGCACCCACTAGATGAGAAGAAGACTTCCTTCATAATAGACCGGGGGTTGTATTGCTATCAAGTTATGCCGTTTGGTTTAAAGAATGCAGGAGCAACATATCAAAGGCTAGTAAACTAGATGTTTAAAGAGCAGATTGGGAAGTCCATGGAAGTCTACGTGGACGACCTTTTAGTGAAAAGTAAAGAGGTCACCCAACACCTTGGGGACCTGAGGACAGCGTTCGAAATTCTATGGCATTACAAGATGAGATTGAACCTTACGAAGTGTGCTTTTGGGGTAGAGTCAGGGAGGTTTTTGGGTTACATTGTGTCTGAATGGGGAATCGAGGCTTCTCCAGAAAAGACAGCTGCCATACTCAACATGAGACCACCCAAGAACCTGAATGAAATCCAACAGCTGGCGGGCAGGATAGCAGTTCTAGGGTGATTCATCGCTCGGCCAACAGACAGGTGCCTCCCTTTTTTCCAAGTACTGCGGAAGGTGCACCCCTGGAATGAAGAGTGCAATGAGGCATTCAAGAAGTTGAAATAGCATCTGACTAGCCCGCCACTCCTAAAGCAACCACAGAAGGGCGACATGCTTTACGCCTACCTAGCGGTTTCTCCGAACGCTGTATTCGCCGTCCTAGTGAAAGAAGAGGGATCAACTCATCATCCCGTATACTACACAAGTCGGGCTCTCAGGGGAGCTGAGGTAAGATACCCAAGGATCGAAATGTTGGCTTTTGCCCTAGTAATGGCGGCCAGGAAGCTCCGCCCATACTTCTAGGCCCACACAATAAAAGTATTGATAGAGGCCCCTTTGGCAAAAACTTTGAAGAAGGCGGACAGTTCGGGAAGATTGATTGGGTGGTCAATAGAACTAAGCGAGTTCGATCTAAAGTTCGAACCAAGGAGGGCGGTTAAAGGACAAGCTCTAGCTGACTTCATAGCAGAATTCTCAGGATTCCCTCAAGAAGACACAACAGTCCCAGGGGGAAAACCATGGATACTTTTCGTTGATGGTTTGTCCTGCAAGGCGCGCGGGGGACTAGGGATACATCTGGCAACCCTGGCTTTCAAAGTAATGAACAACGAAGCAGAATATGAAGCATTCGTAGCAGGGCTTTTCCTAGCCGCCAAGATAGGGGCAACTGAGGTAGAGGTCAAGTTAGATTCTCAAGTAGTTGTAAATCAAGTTTTAGGCTTGTATGCAAAGAAGGGGGAAAAATTGAAAAGGTATCCAGAGCGGGTCTGGGAAGCACGCAACCTCCTTTCATATTTTAATATAACTCAGATTCCGAGGAAGGACAACAAGGTGGCGGATAGGTTGGCTCGGACAGCGTCGGGTATGGAAGAAACATCTCTCCCCTGGCAAGTAGAACAAAGGGTTATTGAAGTCCCAGCTATTGGGGAGGAAGTAGGCATCTTGAGTACCAACATCCCTGAATGGGCAAGCGAAGTGGTTAAATGCTTAGATGAGGGAAAATTACCAGAAACAAAGGAGGAGGCGGGAAGAATAAGGAGGAAGGCAACGAGGTTCCTACTTATTGACGGAGTCCTTTACAAGAAGGGTTTCTCCACCCCATTACTGTAGTGTATTTTCACTCAAGAAACTCAATATGTCCTGGCAGAAATACATGAAAGAATATGTGGAAACCAATCAGGTGGAAAGACTTTGGCAAGAAAGGCAATGAGGGTAGGATACTACTGGCCCAACGTATTGAGGGATACTCAAGCATTCAGTAGAAAGTGCGCGGAATGCCAGGCGCATGCACCAATATAGCACACCCCTCCAGAAGGGCTAACATCCATGACTGTGCCTTGGCCCTTTGTCCAGTGGGGCGTAGACCTGGTTAGGCCTTTCCCACCAGGGAAAGGTGGAGTAAAATTCATGATTGTAGCTGTGGATTATTTCACAAAATGGGCTGAGGTAGAGCCACTGGAGTCCATAACAAGCAGGACCGTGACAAAGTTCTTATGGAAAAATATTATTTTGCAGGTTCGGGATCCCTCAAAGCATAGTAACAGACAATGGGCTACAATTCGACTCAGACCATTTCAGAGAGTGGTGTACGGAGTTGAAGATCAAAGTGAAGTACTCTTCACCAGGTCACCCCCAAGCAAACGGACAGGCAGAAGCTACAAACAAGGCGTTGCTCTCAATCCTAAAGAAGAAAGTCGCAGAGAAAAAGGGAGAGTGGGTGGAGGAGTTGCTCGGAGTGCTCTGGGCGTATAGAACATCGGCTAAGATTCCAACAAGGGAATCCCCATTCACACTGGCGTATGGTTGCAAAGCAGTAGCTCCAGTCGAAATAGGGCTCCCTACTTATAGAATGACTTATTTCTCGGCCGCCCAAAACGACAAAAAAATGGAGGAATATCTCAATTTGGTAGAGGAAGAAAGGGAGATGGCAGAAGCAAGGATGTTACGAGAAAAGACCAAAGCCAAACAGTATTTCAATAAAAGAGTAAGGCCTAGGACTTTCAAAGTGGGGGACCTGGTCTTAAAGAAAAGCGGGGTGACCACCGAGGGTGAAGGAAAGATGGGGCCATGATGGGAAGGACCCTACCTGGTAATAGCTAACAACAGGCCAGGGTTGTACCGACTAAATGACAGCTAGGGAAAGGAATTACCCCACCCATAGAATGCAGAGCACTTGAAGAAATTCTACCAATAGATTTGCATTATTTTTACTTCTGTTAAATTCCATATTTTCTATACTTGAGTTATTACATTTATGCTCATCAATGCAAGGATATTTTGATCGCCCCATTGTTGTTCATAACTTGTTGCGTCTCCTTTTGACGATAAGCTCTCAGCAAAAGGAAAACGTCACACCAAAGAAAAAAGGGTGCGTAGGTCATCAAGCCATGCCATCCTTCAAACACCAAAGACAAGCCATAGCAGCTTGTGGTGCCAAGTAAAAAGGTCGCGTAGGTCATCAAACCACGCCATCCCTTAAACACAAAAGACAAGCCATAGCACCTTGTGGTGCCAAGTAAAAAGGGTGCGTAGGTCATCAGACCATACCATCCCTTAAACACCAAAGACAAGCCATAACAATTTGTGGTGCCAAGTAAAAAGGGCGCGTAGGTCATCAGACCACGCCATCCCTTAAACACCAAAGACAAGCCATAGTAGCTTGTGGTGCCAAGTAAAAAGAGCGCGTAAACACCAAAAACAAGCCACAACAACTTGTGGTGCAAAGTAAAAAGGGCGAGTAGGTCATCAGACCACGCCATCCCTTAAACGCCAAAGGCAAGCCATAGTAGGCTGTGGTGCCAAGTAAAAAGGGCGCGTAGGTTATCAGACCACGCCATCCCTTAAACACCAAAGACAAGCCATAGTAGCTTGTGGTGCCAAGAATACAAGGGCATGGAGGTTATCAAGACCACGCCGCCCCACCTATGAAGCTCTAGCAGCCAAAAGCTAAAAATGTAAACGGTCCAAATAAATCGAGAAACCAAAAATACGTGGCGAAGCACTGATAAAAAATGTAAATCATTACAAATCTTGAAGCAAGCAAAAGGCCCAATATTAAAACAAAATGTACATCGAAAGCCAAAATGTATACAAGGAAAAACAAAAAAAAAGGGCAAGTCGTGGCAGGTTACGGAGCGTCATTAGGTCGCTGCAAAGAGGGAGTCTCGATGAAGGCATTAGGCATCTCTTTTCGCCCGAATCTGTCAGCTCGACGAAGGCTATTCTCCTTAGGCACGAATAACTCCTGGTCCAAATTCACAAGGTCCGTGGAGGGGTTGGTCGAAAGGCAGGATTTGAGCCTTAGAATGTAAGCACCATAACCATATTCGAAGGCGCGGTTTCTGGTCGGGAATGCAAGCCAACTAATTACGCAAGCGATCAATCTCAGCCCTAAATTTGGCAAGCTCTTTTCTTTTCCTAGTCAGGCATTGTTCCCAGGCCTCCCCTTGCAGCATAGCTTTCCTAAGATCTTCATCTGCATACTTGCAGTCTTCCTTGTACTTGCTATGACGCTCCTCAAGCTCTTACAGACTCCTTTGCACCACAAAGAGGTCAAGGGCAGTAAGACGAGCCTTCTCCGTTGCGGCCGCTAGCTGGTGAGACAGTTCCTCGAACCTGCTCCTGTGGACAATTCAACTCTTGTCCTGGTTGGCAGTGAGAAGTTCAGACTTGAGGGTAGACACCTCGGCCTCAGACCTCTGTCGAACTTCGAAAAGTTGAGACCTCGCCAAATCCCTCTCAGATCGAAGAAACTACAAGGTGTGAGCATCTCGGTCCTTTGCCACTCGAGGAGCATCTCGGTCCTTTGCCACTCGAGCAAGGTGGTCAGATTCGCGAAGTCAATGAAGTTCTTCTTCTCGAATCTCTAAGTCTCCTTAAAGCAAGAGAGAATGGCCTTCTGACAGCTCCGATTGTGTTTTGAGCTCTTTCACTTTCTTCGACATGGCGACAAGCTCAGCCCTATCTACCTGCCATTTCTTGGCTGAAAGCTCTGCAGTTTCACACATCTTCCGCAGCTCAAGGACTTCTTCTTCTAGGCGGGCACAATCCGTAACAATCCATGCCGCCAGGTCATTAATCCCCTGTAAGGAAAATGAAATCGCCAATATCAAAACTGCTTGATAACAGAAAAGAGAGAAGAAAAACATGCAAGGTAGTACCTTCGAAACCCAATCTTTTAAGTGAGCGGCCATCTGAGCAACAACTTCGGTCTGGGTGTTGGCGGAAGAAAATGAGGTCTCACCACTAGCAGCACGGCCAAACTAAACCAAAGGGATCATCGCAAGTCCCAAGTTTAAGTCCGCCCTTCCCTCAAGCGGGCTCTCAAGACAAATAATTGGGATGGGAGGTTGGGGCGAGCTGGATCCTCTTCGATCAAGTGAGCCTCTCCCTGCAGAAGGTCACCCCCTTCCTTTTTTTGGAAAGTGTTTGTCCTTTCCTCATGGGATGGGGAGCAATGTGAAGGGATGGAAGGTCCCTCACCACTCCCAGCTGGCGCAGGAGTGCTTCCCTCATATATAGTGGCGGGCAGAGCAACCTCCGTCTTGGCATGGGCAGCTTCGCTATGGGGAGGCGTAAGCTCGACAACGCTGGCCGGTCCTGCCCCTAGGGCATCCAAATCCTCGCTGACTTTTGGGCCCGTAATGCCATCAAGGTTCAGGGTGGCTGCTACTTCGGCATCCAACTCACCCTCCCTCACTTGGCTTTCTACAACAGGGAACTCAGAGATGGAAGTGGTTGACAGTGGATGTGCCAGAGAGGGGGGATCGACCTGAAAAGTGGCAGCTAGGTCAAAAAGGGCCACACTGGCCAAGCTCTCAGCATCTAAAAGACTAAGAAATCATGGCTTCACAGAAGAGCCGCAGGGTGATGGATGGGCGGCAGTAATTGACGGGGAAGGTTGTTGAGCCTGGATGCCCCCCGCGCGCACAGCAGTTTTGTTAGACCCCCACCTAAAATCACCTCTAGGAATGCCACCCATGTCTTAGCCATATCCGGGACATGCCCCTTGATCATGCCACAAGCATGCCTTGGCCCGTGTCTTGTCACACACGAGGTGCCCAGCATGCCCATGGACCGGCCACATGCATGCCTTGGCCCGTGCCTTGACACGCATGGGGCGCCCACCATGCAGGCCATGCGCACGCCCATGCACGCGCCACACCTCGGACACAGCGAGGTTAGTGGCCATGCGCAGCCCAGCGCACGGCTAGGCATGCGCACACCCATGCGCATGCCCACGCACCGGCCGGCGATCTCCCACCACCAAACCCAGCCCCTCTTGCGCCGCCATTTGCCCGCAAATGCCGTCTGAAGTCGCAGCGTTCCTTGAGCTTGCGCGCCGCCGTCGAGCCACCTCCAGTCACCATTTCTTCACCACATCATCACCGGCCCTCTAGCAACCCAATGGACCCAACCCCAGCCCCGATCCGTCACCGGTGAAGCAGCATTAACCTCATCTCCGTTTTACACTTTTTGGCCTTAAAACCGCCCCTACGCCGCCACCCACAACCAAAGGCCACCACTATTAGCTTCACCGATCTCTTTAGGCCCTACCCTATCAATTTTAAGTCTTGGTTTGACCACATTCAAAAGTGGGTTTTTTAGACTCACGG
>QEOT01121730.1:0-16343 GCA_003123785.1 Pterocarya stenoptera | reverse complement strand
TTCAGATCCGAGGACAACCTGTTAACCAGAAGGCTGGCTGCTGCTCTTCTTAGGTGCTCCCTTTTTATTCCATTGCTATCTATGTATGCTTGTAAAAGCAACCTTCTCTATGAATTAGAGTTTGCCGAATCCCCAAAAACCGATATGATGATGATTCGCACGTCAGTTTGCCTTTTAGATGTTCTGCCATACGTTCCCTTTTTGTTTGTTTCTAGAAAAATGGTCTGTACGAAATTCGAATGATCATATGCCCAACATCAATCTCTGTTATTTATTTTCCGTTGTTCTTGTCGATAACTCGATGGCTTTTCGATTGCAGTCGGTGTCTTGGTGATTTGGCTTTAATCGTTCTCATATTCAAACCTAGAGGATAGTTTTTATGATTTCATAAAATAGTGCAAAAAATTATTGCGGTCAAGAAACTTTGAATATCTTGAATAACAGTGAAATTGTTTGAATTAAAGATGTTTCTTAGTTTAGTTATATAGATGAGATGAGAGTCAAAAAATTAAAAAAAATATGATTAGAATATAATTTTTGTTTTGATATATGAAAATTTTGAATTATTTATTATATTTTGTGTAAGAGTTTAGAAAAGTTGTAATGATTATACGTATGAAATGATCTTATCTCATCTATCAAACCAAACCAGGCTTAAGTGATATTTGGGAAAGAAATATTTGAGTCCTTAAGATCAATTTGTTGCCAAACAGATTGTAAGAATTCTAATAAAATTTTCTTTATTTTTATGTTTTCCTTTCTTTGTTTTTACACTTTTCACTGTTTAAATTCTTCATTTTTTTTTTCCTCAATGGCCCGTCTAAAGCGTCACATTTTGAGAGCTCTCTCAAAAAGAGACGACAAATTCAAAACTTCAGATTACTAGTTACACTTAGAGGTGGGCAGCAGGCCTGCATCCCTCGGGTTGGGTCTAATCCCGATCCGTATATATTATAATTTGGTAGACTTGTATTTGCAAGATTATATTATTTTTATCTCTTAGGTTAACTTTTATATAGAAGATCAAAGTAATACAAAAATCTTATTTGAGCAATGCAAGACTCGATATAATCTTGTGAATACAAGTTAACAAATTTAAAAATTATATTATTATTTTTTAAATTATGGTTATATTTATGAATTTTAATTTAAAATTTAATTATATGATAGTTTGGGTTCAAAAATATTTTTTTGGATCCAGAAATATTTTTTAGGCCCAATGGGCCATCAGTACCATTGAAGTGGTTAGGGGCGAGGCAGATAAGATGTCTGGCCCTGCTCCCACCTCCTTGGGGTAGGATGTAGAGGTGGAAATAATACTTCCTGCATACGTGGGAGTAGGGTGCGAGGTGTTAAGATATAAAATAAATAATAAAATTTACCTTTTCCTATCTATTTAATTTTTTGGGACAAGTGGTGATTTTACATGGTATCAGAGTATAAATCCTGGATTCGAATCCTAACTTTACACTCAATCTTATTTAATTAAAAAGCCACATATTGAGGGGAAGTTTAATTAAATATTATAGCAGAGGTTCTGAGTTTGAACTCTAACTTTATACTCTATTCTATTTAGTTAAATATTCTATGTATTAGACTATCTATTGAGAGAGAGTCTGACCTATACGTGAGAGAGAGTGTTAAGATATAAAATAAATAATAAAATTTACATCTTCCCATCAACTTAAATTTTAAGATAAATGATGATTTCACACGAAATGAGTTAATTGGATTTGGATATTTATATCTTGGATTTTTTTTTGTTTTTTACTTTTACAATACTTACAAATTATTTAGGATAGGTTTGAGGGTGAGATGAGAATTTTATATTTTGTTTTAAAGTTTAAAATATTATTTTTTTAGTTTTGAAATTTGAAAAATTTGAATTGGAATTTGAAAAAGTTATATTGGAATTTGAAAAAGCTGAATTATTTATTATATTTTGCATGGAAATTTGAAAAAGTGTAATGATGAGATGAGATGAAGATGAAAAATCTCATCTTGTCTTTGCCCCCAAGCCTATCCTTAGTGTTAGCAGGTGAAAGGAGGGGCGCCCACGTGGGCTGACCCCCTCCCTTCTGCATATGAACGTATGGCATTAAGCCATACGTTACATGTCTTGTAACGCATGGCTTAATGCCATGCGTTACAAACCGTTACACTGTAACGGCTAGCTTTTGGTGGACTATATATAGTCCCTCTCAAGAAGGTTTTGGCACCATTCTGAAAATAGAAAAAATCTCTCTTTTTTGTTCTCTCTTGAAAGAGTATTTAGGCTGTGAATTTGTTAAGTGTTACTCTAGTTTTATACTACGTAGTACACTTCGCCACTAAAAGGAAGAGCTTGTGAGTTGTCAATCTGGAAAAACTTGTGGAGCAATTTTGTGAGCTGAGCTTGAGGTATTTTTTCCGCTGTACTTTCTAACACTTAAAGTTGTGGATTATCAATGTAAGGATATTTTTATATAAAATAATTTATTAACAATTGGAGTAATGTTGGATACAGTTTTAGAGTGTTTAAATCTTGTATATTTATTTTAAAAAATTAAATTAATTATTAAATAAATAAAATTTTCACTTAAGTCTCAAATTTATTATTATTATTTTTTTTTAAGTGCGAGATAGATATCATAGATTCATGGTTGTTCAAATTTTTTTCAAAAGATTGTAAGTCCTATAATCCCATTAATGAAAAGGTACTAAAGGAAAATTAAATTTAAAAATTTAAGAATTAATCTTTGCATCAATCTACACACTACACATTATAATTTTTTTTTTATTTTTTATTTGTTTCTCTTATTAAATGTATATTATATGGATGATGAATAAAAAAATATAAATGTTTCAAGTAGACTAAAATAAAAAAAAAATAATAATAATTTAGTGTGTGGTGGGTAGGATAATGTAAAGCAATGCTCAAAACTTAAAATCCACCCGGTACGTGCCGGACCGAACAACTCATCCTAGCCTCCGGGTACTAACTTCGTATCCCAAATTCAGCCGAGCACTTGATGCCGGCCCCGACGTTTCCAAATCGTAAACCTCCAGTACTGGTTGCTTTCTAAGCGCTCTGTGATCCGCTATCTAGTCCAATGAATCATCATCCCTTGTGATTTTCGTCCCGTAGTGCTCCTTCTTGCTTTTCGTTTCTAATTTTTTGGATTTTTGAGCTGTAAATCCTCAATTACCGTTTGCAAATTGCAGAAGCTAATCGTAGAATATGTGCCGCCAAGGTTCCCGTGTGCGTATGTCGGCAGAGGAGGAAAGCGCCGCCGAAGAGAGCCTCTCTATTTACTGCAAGCCCGTAGAGCTCTACAACATTCTTCAGCGCCGTGCCATCAGAAACGTAGTCGCCTACAATTTGTTTTTGTTTTTGTGTTGCTTTTGTCTCCAATTCCGTCTGTGGGTTTCTAACTGGGACACCTGTTTTTTCTGCTTGTGTAGCCTTATTTTCTTCAGAGATGTTTGCGCTACAAGACAGAGGCAATGCATAAAAAGAGGTATATGGTTTTCCAGTCCAAATTTCGTTTTACTTGGTGCTCATATGCTACATTTTCTCTCAGTTGTGCATTTTCTGTTATTGTTGTTGTTTTTTTTTCCCGCAAATGTTTTTAAGGTTCCATTGAGTAGCTGTTGGATCTTGGTTCTTAGGTAATGCCGTCATGTGGACGTCCTAATGAAGACGTTAAACTTCCAATAAAAAAAAAAAAATGAAGAAGTTAAACTGAGCCTTGGATTAGCGTCTGTGATATAAAGAAGTTCGATACTTCTCTTTCTGGGAAAAATGATTTATACATATCTTTGTATTTGAAATTTACTATCATCCAAATGCCACTACTTTGAAGGTTTTTTAGTATTTAAGAGAAGGAAAAACCTCCTGTCACGATTTAGATAAACATCCTCAACCAGGTTTTACTCATGCTGTTGAATTTGACGATGATTGTCATTTGTGTTCCTTTTGTTGTAACATTTAATCCTTCCATCAAGTATATGATGAGTACAAATGATAGCACCGAGCTTTTCTGTTTAAGAATACTTGAATCTTTTTCTTTGCATGGTTAGTTGAATTTCAGTATTTTTCATGACCCTGGAGTAATCAGTTGAATAAGGGCACTAGAGCTAACAATTCGAGGCTCTTACTTGGTTCCTGTTGGTTGATCATGCAGAATACAAATGAAAATTTCTGTGCCCGAGAATGTGAATGAAAGTTTACAAACTCAAAATCTGTTTCCTTTGTTCATTTTTTTGGCGAGACTAGTTTCTGATGTTGCAGATGCTGAGGTAAGAATGCATGTTTTTTCTTAGCCAAGTTAATTAATCAATTTATGTCTAATTGAAATTATTCTCACTTCGCTAGTATTTGTTGACAATAATCTGCTGTTTATATCCCTCCCCCCACATAAAAAAATAGTATTCAGCTGTGTACCGCTTTAGTCGAGTGTGCATCTTGACCAATCCAACTGGAGCTGAGAGGGGTACTCAAATTCAAGCAGCAAATGTTATTCTTCCTGAGATTAATAAGCTAGCAATGGAGGCTAAATCTGGCTCACTTGCTATCTTGCTTGTCAGCTGGGGTATGCAATACTAGTTATTTTCTGGTCACTCAATGGTGTTAGATGGGTTTAAGTCTGGCTCACTGTAATATCTGGTCATATTATTTTCTTGCAGTTGGGGCCCAAAATCCTTTGCTCGGAATCAATATAACCAAGGGATCTTTGGATATAACTTCTTTTCTGTGTAAGATATTCTTTAGTTGCTTAACTTTATTGTATATAAACACTTGGCTTCATGTTTTAGCTTAATAGTTCAAGTGCTTAACAGTTTATGAGTGGTTGGCTCTGTTGTTTAATCAATTATCAAAAAAGGAAAGGTTTTTTTTTTTTTTTCGTTCATTATATCTACTCTACTTATGCTAAATGCATTTAAGGTTTCTATGTGGTTCTGTTTTAATACCATTTTTTAACTTCCTAATTAAAAAGTAATAGTGATCTCTCAAATTATGCTTTGATGGTGATAATTTTAGGGAGAAAACTCTAGATGGTAACTGTGGATTGCCCAAAAGTTGTGAGGAAAATTTTTATGAAGTAGAACAATCTGGTGAATAATGAGAAAATCTTAGATATAAATATTATTTCATTGGGTAGGAAGTACAATACATAGTTAGTCTCCAAATTAGTTGTTAAATGTATTTTCCACCCCATGATGCATATAGTGTGAAACATTGTCAATTTTTTTTTCTCAGCATAAGATTTTTGCTGGTTTGTTTGTTTTTTATTTGACAGCAACTGTTGGAGGATACTGCTTATGGGGCAAGCTACCATTCGAATCACTTTATATGTCATGGGAAAATTCTCCAAACTTTAGTTTAGGCCAAAGGGCTGAGATAATCTCTACTGTGAATATGCATTCTTGCTTCTTGAAGGTATGCATTATAGAATATAGATGCCTACTAACTAATTGTTTCTTGCCGAGACGTGCAAATAGCTGCTGAGACATAACTTAGGATTTTTTCATCTTCTAACAAGTTTATTTTCACTTTTCCTCAGTTTAGTTGTTTGAATGAGGACAAATGCATCTCAATTCAACTTCCCTATAATCCTGACACTCTGGTATTTCCTACCTTCAATGTTCCTTTTTTAGTTGTGAAAAATGAGTGTCATTTATTTTTTGTTTTAATGTCCTTTTATCTTATTATTATATTTATCCTTTTCACATTACTCGTCTAGGTCACTGTCATCAATAATGTCTTTTTTTTGGGTTTCCTCAGAGTACATCGCAGCAAGTGCAAGTAACCATCTCTGCAGAAGAGATAGGGGCCCAGGAGAAATCTCCTTATAATTCGTACTTATGTAGTGACGCTCCTTCATCACTGTCTCATATTATCCGGTAGTTTTCACTCCTCTGTCATATATACACGTAATTACATTCATAAACACAGCCACACAATAGTACAAATACAGCCACGTGTGGTATAGATAATAATACTATGTTACCTATAAAAGAAAGATAATATACTGTGTGCATTGTGCTATCAAAATTAATAGTCTTATTTGTTTTCACATACAATAATGGGATGATCTGTATATTCATGTAATGCAATTATCTACTGACCATAAAGGTGGAAATCTCTTTATTTTGAAGAATTTTTTAGCACATCAATTTGTATCTTTAATTGAATAGTGAATATTTTTTTTTTGATAAGTAATACTATATATATCAATAGGAGTAACCAAGTATACTGGGTGTATACAAGAAAATGCCTAACCCATACTAGAGAGCTCGTAATGACCCAAAAAGCCCGTGAAAATTAGAAATCTATCCAAAATACACCAAGCCCGAATTGGAATCGAACACACCTCCCCATCCCCAATCCCTTGTTTCCCTTAAGACTAATACTCCTCCCGAAACTCCTTCTATGTGTACGTCTTCATAAAGCCATTCCTTTAGTCTTCCCTCGACTTGAGCTACCTCTCTTAGCGTCGTAGTTGATTGGCCAAGAAAGACGCTTTAGCTCCCTGCTTTTCTTACAACTTGATTTGGTTACAAGTGAGTGGCCCACCTTAATCGTAGTGAGTAGTGCTTTAAATTGGTTTTCACATCCTCCATACGAAAGCCCCACAATATGCCGATTCTCGTTAACCTTATGCAGAACCCAATCTGATGATGAACCCGCTATATTGTTTATTGGAGGGAGAGAAACTAGGGGAATAACATTATCCCCAAGCATAGTTCCCAATTGCACCCCCGACCCTAGACATTCGTCCTCACAAGGTACCAACGACAAATGCATAATTTCCTCCCCTCCATATTCTGCATTCAAATCCCAAACCTCCTCAACAACTATATTATTGCTGTCCAATGTTGCCGTCACCATTAAAGGTTCCTTTACCTCTAACATAAGTGTTGTTGTTCCATTGACGAGGACATTGCTTATAGGTGCACTAACCCCCGACGATCCTTTCTGTGCCACTTTGTCAAACCCTACTGCTCCCTTAGGAGGCATGGAATAGGTATGGGATGCACTACCTTTTGTTATCCCATTTTCATCTTCTGAAAGAGGTTCGTCTGCTTCTTCTATAGTACTTAAAACCCTGGAAGGACTCCCATCTTCAACTGAAAGTGAACCTTGGAAAAAAGTACCAACCCCATTTGCAACTGGTGACTGAGGGCAGTCAGACGGCAAGTTGCCTATGTCCTAAGTGATACCGATGTGAACTGTAATGCCGGTGTCCTACGAACCTACCTATGAAGCGTCGAAATGCCCTATGCAAGTGCACTTGAGGCCTTCAAACCCATAGGATCTACCCCCTGCCCCCCCTCAACTGTTTTCAACCCACTACCCAAACCCGTGACCAAGTCCATCCCCGTATCCACTTTAATCATAAGATCTCTCACATATTCCAAAACTCCCGTCAATTGAGCGCTTACAGCCCACAAGACCCCCTCCACTTCTCCCACCCTCAAACACCAGATAGAGACAGCCATGCCACCCTGCAACACATGGTGCTTACCTTCCACTTCTCCCAATGCCACTTGATAGCTTTTGTCTCCTCCAAGTGCCTTACCCTTTCCTTCTGCCACATAGCTATTTTCTATCGGACTACCCATCGATGACCTTAACACCAAGGCGTACGTGGCACCTTTGACCGAGGGAGGTTTTCCCACTGTCTTTCCATCAATAAGCTCCCATTTGTTTGCATGCTTCAAAACAACGGCTTTGGACCCAGTGATGCTTCAAATGGAATGCAGAAAACCTTTCCATCCGATGCCATTTGCACCTGTCGGGATCACCAACAAACCTTTCCTCCTTTCCATTCCGAAAATTTGAGAGTTGCAAAAAACTGCCCTTTGCATTAATATGATGTTGAATGATGATAACTCCATTATCCATCCTTAGCTCCTTGAAGAATCCCTCATGACAGATGAGTTCTAAGCAATCCTCTATCCCCTTAGTCACCCATAAAGCTGCCATCCCAAATAGACACATGAACTTAGCCATCCTTTTACTATGTTTAGAGATGTGAAAACTATTTCCTCCCTCTTTTGTAAAAACAAACGTTTTTTATTCCACCATCAACCAACTCTCACCATCCAATTGAGACGAATCCGCATCGTACGTCGTCATCCTCTGATCCCAATCACAAGATCATCCATCTGCTTTCTATACGGGAATAGAAAGCAGATCACCCTCCATCAGAACAGCTCTAGAAAATACCAGGACAACATGCAACATTTACATGCACAAGCCTTCTGTGCATCTCTGAGGAAACTGAGAGGAATACGGCTGAAGAAGAAGGATCTGCCTTGTTGCTAGAGCTCGGCCTTGCCTGTGACAGAGAAGATCTGCATCGCTCACCAGATCTACATTGACGAAGCCTAAAGGAACGCTTTCTGTGAGGATCTTGGTCATCGGAGGGAGGGCTGTCGCCAGGGTGTCCTCTGAGGGGTCGCTCTGAAGCCTGTCGGTTTTGTCTATGGTGGCCACAGGTTCAACAGCGCTTGACAGATCTCGTTTCTCTCTCTCTCTCTCTCTCTCTCTCTCTCTCTCCAGTGTGTGGGGGCTGCACGTTTAGACTTTCGATGGTCCGACAACAACAATGACGGCATAGAGGGGTTCAATGGCACATCAAGATCGAGTGGATTTAGTGGGTTCTGAACGTGAATATTGTTGTATGTATGAGCCAAAAATTATGTTTGTTTTCTTTTTCAAAAGAAAATGGTCATTTACTTCATGCTTTAACTTTTTAAATCTCTCATAATGATCATTTTTTATAAGTTCATATTAGAGGATCTTTTTTTTAATCAGTAGTTCATATTAGAGGATCTTTAACTATTCGTTGTTAAAAATTAGGATAAAGGCACTATTTCATGTGAGAAAGGACGGGGGATTGTCAATCCTGATGAATCTCGCTTGCATTGTAGTTAATCATTACACATGTTTATATAGAGAAATAATAGTTGCAGTCGTGAGTGCGCAAGTGTCGTGTAATCACTTTGAAAAAAGTGAATAAATACGGGACCCACATGAAAAAAAATAATTTTTTAATAGTAGACCTCATTCTTTTTCAAAGCGATTGCACTGCGCTTGCGTACTCCACGACTGTATGTAGCATTACTCATTATATATCCCCATTTTGTTGTGCTTCAGAGATGCTATTAGAATTGCATTTGGAAATCATCATAGTTTGCTTTTAAGAATTGTCACTGTTAAATCAACTGAATAGTATTCTCCAAGAACTCATATACTGCACATATTTTGTTGTGGCTTTTTTTTTTCTTGGAATTCTTTTACCTGCACTAGTTTTCTATCAATTTAAACAAGCTTTGATTCAAGATTTTTTTCACATGCTAGTGTAGATTATCACAAACTAGCCTCAAGTCAATCAAATCCATAACTAGGTCAATAATATTAAAAAATGTAATGATCATGAAAAAAATGTGTATTTCTGTTCATTTGGAAGATTAGAGTATGTGCATTTAGCATGCTTATTGTCTATTGAGTCCCACGTCAACATTGGATTTGTACATCTTTGTTTTCCCTCAAGGACATATATTAAAAAATCTGGCTGCTTTTGCTATCCAGGCTAAGGGCAGGAAATGTCATTTTTAATTACCGATACTACGACAATAAGTTGCAAAGGACAGAAGGTGATATGAATTTCTCTTTCTTTTCTTTTCCTTTTGGTTGATTTATATTAATTTTTTGATGTTTGTTGTCGCTGAAAATTAGTGCTGGCTGGTCTGGTTGGTCAAGAGGAACCCTTATCTAACAAGGGTTCCTAGTTTTTCTTGGATTCTTTTTATTATTAGTATTAGAACATGGATTGGCCCTCGTTACACCTTAATTGTAACCCTAATAAACTTTTATAACAATCTTGAAGCCCACATGGACCTACAAAAATTAAAAAAATTCACATACAAAAATAAGTAACTAAATTCATAATTTACCTCTTAATAAAGTCTTGGGTGTGAGTTGGTTCATCAGTTTATGGTAAAGATAAAGGAAAGAAATAAAATATTAAAGGGTTGATCTAAGCACTCTTGGACCCTTGGTGCCTGAAAAGCACCTCTGAAGTTTATGACATCCCTTGGTTACTGTCTACGAAGTTTATGATATCCTTTGGTTACTGTCAACTTCATACATGGTCCACCCAGGCCAAGATATGTTCATACCCGTGGGTAGCGCTACTGATAAGGGTGAACTTGTGCGCATGAGCCCCATGTCACAGGTTCGATTCCCCTTGGGATCAAACTACAATTTAAGTGGGAGGCCATGGCGGTGGGTTGTTGTGCCAGTCACCCCGGGGGTTTAGGTTCCATGGGTAAGTCCTAAGGGCCCTGCCGTGGGGTGGTTCCCCCGTCATAAAAGAAGAAGAAGATATGTTCATACAATCTTACTACTTACATATAAAAAAAAGGTTCATATAATCTTACTTTTCATTTCCACGTACTTTCAGATATAATCGATATTGATGCTTATGGTTAATGATGACTGACTGGCTCTTAGAAATTTCTATTTTTTAGTTTTTTTTCCTGCTATTTTAATCCTTCCTAATAGTTTTGATGATGCATGCCTTTTTTCCACTCTCTTCTTTTAATGCATGGTTGTGGTGTAGGAGCCATAATTTGGTTAATTCTATAACTTGCAGTAACAGAAGACTTTTCCTGCCCATTCTGCTTGGTAAAATGTGCTAGCTTTAAGGTGAAGCTTTTTTTCTGAATTGTTTTCTGATATCTTTGTAGTTCATTTCATATGAAAATGAACAGATAGTATGTATGATTTTTCATGTTGATGCTCATAAATTTTGAACCTTCTTTTGTAGGGTCTCAGATTTCACTTGTCTTCATCACATGATCTCTTCAACTTTGAGTTTTGGGTTGGTAATTTTCAGAAATCTTGTCATTCTGGTGATTAAGCTTTGGTGAAGCATAACTACTGAAGCATGGATGTATTATAGGTGACTGAAGAGTATCAAGCTGTAAATGTGTCTGTGAAAACTGATACGTGGAGATCTGAGGTGACAATTAACTTATCCGTGAAAAATTACTTTATGATCAGCTATTGTACCTTGTTACTCATTAAATGTCTAGCATTATTGGGTTAAGAATACGCATGTATTGTGTTGTGTACAACAATTTGTTTTTGTGTCTTTTGCATTACTGTTTTGAATTTATTTCCAAGTTTGTTCTCTTCAGGTTGTTGCTGATGGTGTTGATCCTAAGCAACAGACATTCTTCTTTTGGTAAGTAATGTCTTCTTTTTTCTGTAGCGTGAGCTAATTAGTTTCTTTGGCTTTGTGCCATTTCCAACTATATACATCAATTTCTTAGGATAAGTGTGGGGGCTCATTTCTCTATGCAGCTCAAAGCCACTTAGACGCAGAAGACCAAAGAACCTAGTTCAAAGTGCAAAGCATGTACATCCACTCGCCTTGGAGTCAGATTTGCCATCAGAAGTCTGTGAGCTTCTAGACAAGGCGGATGGTATGTGTCCTTTCATTTTTATCATGCATCAGCAGTCTCAACTGATCTTCTAATTGGTTCTTTTGCACGAGCTTCTAGACACAGCTAACACACCATATGGGATTAAACTGTGGCGTTTTCTATACCCCTTGCTGAATATGTTCTGCAACATTTTGTAATCTCCACTCTCCAGATTTCAGTTGCACATTGCATTTTGGTGAAATGACCTTCTGGAGTTGATTGGAATCTTGTGAAAGGACCTCAGTTGCTCTACCAAGTGTTGTTGCAAAAGGCCATCTCAAACTAGGACTGAATTATTGAAATCTATCTAGCTTTGTGTAACAATTGTTGAGCCTGGATATATATGAAAAAGGTTGCATGAACCTATTGTTGCAGGTTTTCTGAGATATCATGTTTTTAAACAAGCCTATGGGATATTTCCGGTAGATTTAATAAATGCATTATGCGGCCTCGTTTATTTTCGGAGATGAGATGAGATGAGTTGAGATTAAAGTTAAAAAGTTGAATAAAGTATTGTTAAAATATATTTTTTAATATTATATTTGTTTTGGGATTTGAAAAAGTTGAATTGTTTATTTTATTTTGTATGAAGATTTGGGAAAGTTGTAATGATGAGATAGAAAATTTTCGAAGTTTTCAAAGTTTTGGGTTTCAGTCACAAAAACAAACAAGGCAGTATCTACTGCTACTGAGAAGATTCTTTATTTTCTTTTTTATGGGTAATACCGAGTAGGGTTCTCGGAGTGGATTATTTGTTACGAAACTATCTACCTACCCTTCATCCACTCCTATGGATTTTATTCATGGACAATCTTCTTCTTTTGTTTTTTTTTTCCTTTCAGATGCTTATTCTAGCCAAGGTGATAAGGCTCGTTTCTCAGGTGCGGATGATTTGCAGAATGCCATTCTTGGTGCTGAAGAATGTTTAAAATATGTTTTCTCTGGCTTTATTGTTGCAGGGATTTCAAATGCCGTACCACAATCACATATTGATCCTGATTGTGCTCAATCAATACTTGGGAACAATCTTGTGCCCCCTACCATGCTACAATTTGCGAAGACGAGAAAGTTATCTATTGAACGTTCTGATCCCAGAAAGTATGTCTGCTAGTCCTCTCTCTCACCCCTACCATGCTCTACAGTGCATTGGAAATTACCTCCGTTTCAAATTGGGAAGCCACTAGTCTGACAAGCTGTTAGTAGTAGGGTGAACAACTATATCAAGTTTGATACATTAACATTAGAGTAAAGATATTGCCTTTCATGTTCTCTCTTTAAGCAAGTATAAATGTCTGAAATGCAATGTCTTTCATCTACCAAAATCTATGTCAATCTCTCTTATTTCATTTACCTGCATAAATTATTTGCAAAAATACGAGAAGATTATACCGAGGTAAATGAACTTTATTCCTATGGCATTTGCGAGGCCATTAACTTGCCTAGTTTCACAACCTTGGAATTTCCCTAGTTAAGATGTTTAGTCAAATGCCTTGCATTAGCTCAAAGCCTCAAAGAGGATCTTTATCTTCAAAGGTTGGCGAAATCCAGTACCAAGTGGTATTTGGCTCAATCTAACCAAGCTTGTATTCTATTTTGGGACATTATCAGATGATCAAACCAGACGCATATATTATGGACAACACGTAAAGATTTGGTTTGTCCGGAATTTATAAACTAGAAATTTCATCATTTTACATACCATAAAAGATAACATTGCACAGAAAATCCAGACTATTACATTTACTTTTTCTAATCTTTTCAGCTGTGCCCTGCTGCGGAAGCGACAGTTCTTTCACTCACATAGAGCTCAGGTGACAACTTCATATCGTTTAGGGATGTAGCTAACTTCCTTTTCAGCAACATCATCTTTTGTTTTCGATACTTATTACTGAAAATATCTGAAACTAGTTATTATCTTGTGCTTGAAGCTGATGGCACTGGAGCAAGTATTAGCAGATAGGGATAGTGAGGATGAAGTTGATGACGATGTTGCAGATTTTGAAGATCGGAGAGTATGCTTAATGATTTTCTGGTTAACAATATTTTTTTGGTGTTGTTTCCTTGCAATTGTTGCTTTGGTTTGAGAAAGAGTTTCTGTTGAAGAGAGTTTTTCAGGTAACCTTCAAGAAGTATCAATTTTAAGGATCAAAATTAGGATCCCTTACGGGATAAAAATGGAAATGATATTACATTTCTCTATGTTTCAAAACCAAAACAAGGGAAACTTCTGAAACTTTTCTTTCGTGGGTTCAATGGTTCAGTTGATTGGCCTTATTATAGGGCTTTGTGCACAAAATCAGTGAGTTGAAATTGAAGAAACAAAACAATGTGAGAAACAATTAACATGAAATTCAAAATATTTTACAGGGTTATTTAAAGCCTCCGTACTCAAATATTTGTTGCTTACATATGGAATGTATTTGATCATAGCAATTCAGAAGTCTCAGCACATTGCATGCTAACCAACTGGAAAATAGGCCATGCAGATGTGCATGTTCTGGTTTCCGGAAGTTAATTGTTCATGATTGTGGTAAATTGCATATTGTTGGCTCGTTAAATGCATGTGTACGTGTGTGCACATCTTTGCTTCTTAATGGCGGTTCTTTTTTTTTGGTCTCCATTGATAAAGTTAGAATGATAAAACAAAGTCCTGGTCCAGTCTTTCTTGAGTCAGTGGTCAGTTTGCTGAACATATTTGGGCTTTTGGTTGGGTGGGTAGTATGGGTAAAAGCTCATTCAATTCACAACTAGAATCTCTGCCCATGTTTTACTCGGAATTTTCTGTCCGCGTTACTGACTCAGAATATGAGATAGCATTGATTCCATTTAGAATGTTGCAGATGCTTGATGATTTTGTTGATGTGACCAAGGATGAGAAGTTGATGATGCACATGTGGAACTCTTTTGTGAGGAAGCAACGGTAATCTTCTCTCCTCATTGTGACTTTCTTATTTTTATTGCTTTGCTGGGGACTCTCTCATTTGATGTCCATTGCCAGAAGACAACCATTCAGTGCCATGCCTCTCTGAACTGCCTGAAAGGGTCTTCGGCATTGGTTTTATTTCTGTTGAGGCTTTTGGTTTGAAATATTTCATATGATAATATCAGGGTGCTAGCAGATGGTCATATTCCTTGGGCATGTGAGGCCTTTTCGAGACTGCATGGACCTGACCTGGTCCGGAACCCTGCCCTGATCTGGTAAGCCATTTTCATGTGATTCCAAATAGTGGTTATGCTCATTCCTTCCAAGTCATCCTTTGAAAATATGGCACGCGGCCTAAAATACATATGATATTTTGCATGTTAACTTTGATCTTTTCCTTATTTGATTGGTACGATTTCAACCCAAGTTTTATTTTGATTGAAAATATCACATTTATGATGGAAATAACAGGTCTGAAGCACTAATAATCTAATATTTTCATGGGTGGTTGGTAGGTGTTGGAGATTATTTATGATCAAGCTATGGAATCACGGTCTCCTTGATGCGCGCACCATGAACAATTGTAATGTTACTCTTGAGCAATGTCAAAGCCAGGAATCCCATCCTAAACCCTAAAGAGATGGATTATATTTCAAGTCAGCAAAGGATTCATCACTGATCGATGTATTATTATTGGCCATGATCGCTACATTTGCAGCACCTTATTTATTTTCATTTTCATTTTCATTTTCATTTTCTACCCTTGTTTTTTTCCAAGCACACCAGCTTGTATCCGATTAGAAAAGAAAAATGTACCTTTTATGCAGATTTAACTTAATAGGAAAATAAAAATTATGTACGCAAGTTCGACACAAGCATATATGTTCGAGCCAAGAGAATCCTGACCTTTTCACATTTGATATTATGACGTCTTTGAGGTTGCTGATCTCAACCACCCACGACTCATGAGTACTACTCGTTAACTAATTATAATACCAACAAGGTTGTGAACTGATCATACTATATGTCGATTCTGATAATTAGTAATTCAGTTAAGTGATAAAAGATTCCACATTACTTAGTAAGAATTAATTCTTAAGTTTTATAATCTTTCAATGAAATTAATTATATCGTTGACTAATTTAATTTAGAGTATAAAAACTGTGACTTGAGCCTTGGGTGTAACTTAATTTTCTTTTTTATTATCATGATCAAGACAAAATAATTATTTCAGAAAATATTTCATTTCATCTCATCTCAATTTTATCATTATATTTTTTTAAATTTCAATGTAAAATAAAATAACCAATTCAACTTTTTCAAATCCATCTCATTTTTCCCACTTAATCATTACAACTTTCCTAACTTTCAATATAAAATAAAATAAACAATTTAACTTTTTCAAATCTTAAAATAAAAATAATATTAAAAAATATATTTTAATAATACTTTATTTAAGTTTTTAATTTTAATCTCAATCGGAAAACAAACGAAATTTCCTAGATCGGTTTTATCAGATGAAAGTTGATATATATCTTCATCGTCGGCTAGCTTTTAAGACACTGGTAAAATAATAATTTATCAGCTAATAAGATTAATCTTGATAATAATCAGAGCCCCATTAATTGAGCGCCTCAATTACGTAGGAAAATGAAAACGAAAATTATGGGAATTCAAGTTCACTTTATAAGGGTTTTAACTCATTACATCGACAGTGATACAGACGCCATAAAAGCACTCAAAAAGCTACAAAATTATAAGTACGAGAAATTAACGACAACCGATGAAACCTTCTAGTACATGCAGCTTCCATCACTTAGAGGAGGAGGAGGAGGAGGAGGAGGAGGAGGAGGGGGAGATCATCACGAGATCGATGCATATTATATGGTTACTACGTTGCAGCTTAACCCTGTGCACCAGAGGCATGCTGCTGTCC
>QEOT01121729.1:0-16306 GCA_003123785.1 Pterocarya stenoptera | reverse complement strand
AGTTCACTGCCTTTTGGATCCAAATTCACGGACTTCCTTTGGAGATAATGACCCTCAGAAATGCTGTTAAGATAGGGAAAGCACTTGGCAAATTGTTGGATGTAGATGAAAATTTTCTACCAGCTGTCTCAACGAAGCAATTCCTACATATTAAAGTGGAAGTCGACATCACAAAACCACTGATTGATGGAATTATTTACCCTCGTCTCCAAGGCCCCCCAGCAAAGATCTCCTTCAAGTACGAACGTCTCTCAGACTTTTGTTACATCTATAGAAGCATTGGCCATGTCCAACAATTTTGCCCTCTCTATTTTGGAAAAGTCTGCGTGCTTCAATTTAGCCCAGATTTACGTGCGAAAGGCTAAGATTCTCGCCGAACACCCAAAATTAATGAACTATTACTGCAAACTGAGAATCAAGAAAGGCCGCCTCTGGAAAGGCAACCATTGCTGCCCCCTATACGCATTAGAGAACCTCATTTTCCTCAACCGACAATGCCCTTGGAAAACCTGACTGCTCACAACAAAGGAAAAGAGAAGCTTCTTTTGCAGCCACCTGAAGAGCAAGACTCCTCAGAACCAGAATACCCACAGTTTGCCATCTATGCTGGGAATAGTGTAAGTACTGTAGCACACCCTTCCTCTCCCCCATGCATGCAAACGATGAACAATCAATGGCGCTCAGTACTGAAATTTCCCCTCCCCTCAACACAAACGCGTGTCACTCAACCTTTTCACCAAACAACTCCTTTAATGACTGACTCTTTTACAACACCTAAGCATCAATCATCCCTCTCTGACTTCATAAATCCCACCACTTTCGGCCAACCAATCACCCAAAGTGTCCCCTCTACCAACCACGTGGCCCATGTCAAATCTCATTTATTTCATCCCTTATCTCTACCATCACAACCGCCCTTCACAACTGAATACTACCCACATCTCAAACCAATGGCCAAACAATCCCCATACCCTCTGTTAGGCCCACCTCTGCCTCAACCCACCAGGGAATTCCTAGAAATTCATTCACCTAACCATCCATCTTCAAAAAACTAGTAGCCCAATTCAACTCCAACCAAGGCTAGATCAACTACCAAGCAAATAACCCACACATCTCCCTTCTTGTCAGCCCATCCGGAAAAGCCTGCCTCTCACTCACCCCATATCACCAAGGCCCAAGCTCCCAAATTGCCCAACCTCAATCAACGATCCACCAACCAAGCCCAACAAATGATCCTGAAACCCAAACCCATCAAAATATACCTTTGCCTAACCTCCAATTCGTAAACTGCCACTCACCCAGAACCTTTACTCCAGTGACCAAACAAACTCAGCCCTGAGAAAAAGAAAGTTTTCATCCTGCGAAAGCACCGAGAAAATCCCTCCTGAGAAGAAATGCTTCTTGTCTTCAGTGATTCAAATGGAATTAAGTACAACGAAATCCCCCAAGGAACAGATGAAGATATTGACCAACCCCAGGACCCTTCCAAGCCATCAACACAGAAGATCCCATCTCCAATCCGTTCGTAGACATTAGCCCACGATAAGAAAGCCCCTGCATGCAGAATGAAGAAAAAGAGCATATTCACTCCTTACATGCGGAAAAACATAGCTCCGACGGGTAACCATTCTCAGTCCCAAGTGATGAATTTATTTCCCTTAAATCCAATGACCACTGTGGCAGGGTCAATACTACCACCAAGCGACCCATAAAGATACTGTCGTGGAATTGTTGAGGCATTGCTCGGCCTCTTGCAATCAGAAACCTTAGAGCAATTATCAGGCTTCATTGTCCTGACTCTATCTCTCTCTCTGAGACTTTGTTGTCTTTTGTTAATATTTCCCGCACTGTAAATAGCCTAGGATTTTTCCACTTTGTTCATATTCCCCCATCTGGGAAATGGGGAGGCCTTTTGTATATATGGCGTACTGGGGTGGATGTAGAAATTATCTTTGCTGATAATAATATTATTTCCTATTTAGTTTACTCTGACTCTCCCCACTGTCCTTGGATCTTAAATATGGTTTATTGTCCTGCTAAGCACTCGAAAAATAGAATTTTTGGCCCTGAACAATATTTCTGATTCCTTCACGGGGCCAATGTTGGCTATCGGTGACTTTAATTCCATCATTAATCAAAATGAAAAATTCGGTGGCAAACCCTTTGCCTGTTCTTCCACTTCGAATGGCCTGAAAAATTTTTTTGGACAGAAATAATCTTATTAATCTCAATTCCTCTGGCCCTAAATACACTTGGTCAAATAATAGACATGGGTCTCATAAAATTAGAGAAAAACTGGATTGAGCGGTCACAAATTTGGATTGGAATTCCCTGTTTCCTGATGCATTGGTTTTAAACCTAAGTTGTGGAATAAAACTTCCTTTGGCCATATCTAGATTGAAATAAAAAATCTTTCCAGTTCCCTCAATCATCTCCAATCAAAAGATCCTACACCTGACACAATCATCTTGGAAGAAGCTTTAAAAGAAAATCTGAATGAACAACTACGCCGTGAAGAATCCCTTTGGTGTCAAAAATCCTATGTCACTTGGCTCACTTCTTCTGATCTCAACACCAAATTCTTCCATACCTTTACTTCCATCAAAAGAAGGAAAAACACCACAAACACCCTAAAAAATCCTAAAGGTGTGTGGACTTTGAATCCCAACAAAATCTCCAATTTGTTTCTTGAACATTTCACCAATATCTTCAAATCCACCAATCCTGAACCCCTTGATCATGAGGACCTCTTTCCTCAAAAAATTACGGCTCAAGAAAACGAGTATCTCTGCAAAATTCCAAACGAGGAGGAAATCCACAACATCATCAAACAAATCCCTCCCACTAAAGTACCTAGTCCTGATGGATTCACTGGGCTGTTTTTCAAGTTGTACTGGGAGGTGATCAAAACGGACCTTATTGCAGCCATCAAAAACTTCTTCTGCAATGTCAAGCTCTTAAAAGAAATGAATCACACTAATATTGCCCTTGTCCCCAAAATTGATTGCCCAAATATGGTCCACCATTTCCGTCCAATAAGCCTTGCAAACGTCACCTATAAAATCATTTAGAAAATTCTGGCCAATAGACTCAGAAAGCTCTTGCCGAACATCATTTCTCCAAACCAAACCGCTTTTGTTCTGGGAAGACTTATCTAAGAAAATACTATCCTTGCTCAAGAAATTTTCCATCACTTAAAAAAGAAAAAAGGAAAACAAAGACTCATGGCTGCAAAGATTAATATGGAAAAAGCTTTCAACTACATTAAATGGTCCTTTATCCTTAACATTTTCAAAAGCCTAGGATTCAATCAAACCTAGATAAACTGGATCAATGAATGCCTTTCAACTGTCTCTTATTCCATTCTCCTCAATGGTTCCCCTACTGGCATGATTCACTTTTCTCGTGGTTTACGTCAAGGGGATCCCATATCCTCTTTCCTTTTCATACTTGCTAGTGAGGTGTTTTCAAGACTTATTCATAGGAAGAAAAATTCTAATAACTTGGAAGACATAAACATCACGAGAGGTGGCCCGAAAATTTCTCACCTCCTCTTTGCCGATGATCTCATCTTCTTTGGGAAAGCGTCTCTGCCCACTGTCCTTGCCTTCACGCATTGCATGGACACTTACACCAAATAGTCTGGGCAGAAAATCAATCAAAACAAATCCACAATACACTTCAGCAACAACACCCCCATAACAACCAAAAGAGAGATAAAATATACCATCAACTTCAAAACTTGCCCTGCAAAACTCAGATACCTTGGTTTACCTCTCTTTATTGGTCATTCCAAAAAGGAAATCTTCAATGAGGCCTTAGAAAAAATAGAATCAAGGCTTCAAGCATAGAAATCTAAACTCCTCTCCCAAGCAAGCAGAACTACTTTAATCAGAGAGGTAGCAACTTCTATTCCCACTTATATCATGACTACTTGCAAAATGCCAAAAGCTGTCTCCTCCAAAATTGATAGTCTCTTCAAAAAATTCTGGTGGAATAAGGACACTAATAGTTTCTTCACAAAATCTTGGGATTCTTTGTGTACACCAAAATCTTTAGGTGGTCTTGGACTAAAGCAATGTGCTTTGTTCAATAAAGCCCTAAACTCAAAATTTGCCTGGTCTTTCATAAATGATACAAACAGCCCCTGGAAACACTTATTAGCTGATAAATACCTCAAAAACTCCAGCTTCTTCAAAGTCCATCCGAGACCCACTGACTCTTAGTTCTGGAAATGCCTCCTTAAACAAAGAGATTTTCTCAAAACGAGTCTCTATTACCAAATAAATAACGGTACTTCTACAAAAGTTTGGAAAGACTCGTGGGTTCCAACTCTTCCTTCCCTCATCCCTTAACCAAATCCAACTGTGAACTAGATCGAGCCAAACCTTAGAGTTGCTGAGCTCACCCTTAAAGAACCTAGAAGGTGGAATACCCTACTCCTTCAAACCCTTTTTTCACCAGACTCATGCTCATGAAATTTCTAAAATCCCCTTGTCCAACCACAATTTCTCCAAAACCAATGACAAAATCAAATGGAAACATCATTATTTTGGCACTTCTCGGTAAAATCTGCATATGCGGCCATACTTCCTACTGTAATCAATCTTGCCCCCAACACACATTGAAAGAAACTTTGGAAGCACCAAATCCATGATAGATTAAAGCTACTTCTCTGGAAGGTCTCCCAAAATATCCTCCCTACCAGAGCACTCTTGAAAAGAATTGTCAACCTGGATGAAACCAAACTCACTGCCCCTTGTGCCATACTGAAGAAGAAATTATCCTCATCTTGCTCTCAATTGTTGCTACACTAAAACTTTGGAGGCATTCCAATTGGCCTTTAGACACCACAAAGTTCACTCAATACCCAATTGCGGAATGGATCAACAACATCTTATCCCCTACTGCATTCTTGAATATACCAGAGGAGGAATCACAATCTTTCCAAATTTTTGCAGCCTTGGCCATTGATAACATCTGGTTCCTTCGAAATAAAGTTATCCATGAGTCTGTCATTCCTTCCCCTACTTGGTTAATTTCAAAGGTTTCAAAATCTCTTTTAGACCACAACTCTGCTTAGGAGGAAAAAAATCTAGACCTAGTTATGGATAGACATTGCAAGCTAGCAGGTCACTATACCATTCAATTTGACATAGCAGTTAGACATGAAGGCACAGTCACAGCATCCATCTGCTGCACAGATCAAGGCATCCTTCTCTTTGCAATTAAAAGTATGATTTCTAGCAAGAACCTGAACATTGGAGAGGCCACAGCTGCACTAATAGGGATCAAAGAAGCAAGACATCATGCACTAAAGAAAATTCTCATTGAATGTGACTCAATACAAACAATTCATGCAATCCTTGAGGCATAGCAACCAATAGATTGGAAAATGGAAGCTGTCACCAATGACATCAAATTCTTTTTCACAGATTTTGAAGATTGGTCAGCAAGGAAAATTCATCGATCTAAGAATCGATATGTGCACAACCTAGCACAATGGGCAGCATCCAACCATCTTTTTGGAAGCTTACCCATCTCTACTATCCCCCCTGCATTTTACATTTTCATAATGGTAAAGACCCCATTATGTAATATTTTTGTAATCATAAGACAACTATGTATCTGTTTCAGTTTTAATGCATTCTTCTTTGCCGAGAAAAAAGAAAAGAAAGAATTCCTACAATCCCTCTCGGGCTAGCTGGTGGACCACTTACCTTACTTTTAAACAACTTTTTTCATCAGAAGGACGCCTTTATAGCTATGAAAGTGGTGCATCAATTGACTTTCAAAATGAAAGTATTAGTCACTACTTGACAATAATCTAGCATCACTCTAAAAATTTTATAACTGTAGGCTAGTAGAATCTTTATATTTTTGTGGCAGAATGAATTATCTATTTGCTTGGCGGTTAGTTGACTTACCTGACCCACACAAAAGCCCCAATCTTATGAGACTGGAAAAATGCACCAATAGTGTAGAGGACAGGTGCCATTTTAGAAGATAGAAGGAGAAAGAGGCTGTTTTTTTTAACCTTTTAATCTCTCTACACAACATTTCTTTGGTTTGTTGTCTATGCGCAACAATTTTTTCACCCCTATTTTGCAATCGTTAACATTTTATAATCTCTCTCTCTCTTTCTCTGCGTTCCTTGTAGAAGCCAAACCAAAGAAAAAGCTCTAGCTCTCGCTCTTGCTCTCTAAAGAATTGAGGCTTCTCTAATCAATATATAAAGAGTATACAGAAGCAAGCAAGCAAGCTTAGGGAGCAAGTTGCCAAGCAACAACAGGTGATCATCCTGGACTTCTTCTCTTCCTTTCAATCTTTAGAGTTAACTACTTCCGCTTGTTCTTCGATTGTAGACTCTTCTAATTGAGCTTTTTTTTATAGAATTCAATGTGTTTCAGCTTCTTTTACGTTACAAATCCATGGATCATGTAGCAAAAAAGAAAATATATATATAAAAAATTGTTGTGAATCGGTGAAAATAGTCTAACTAAATCATATATATAGGGTATGTCAAGTTAAGAATCTGTAGAAAAATACTTTAGACATGGACTCAATGAAGATGGTATTGAATTCGACACACTACACAAAATATATATGCCTTCATTGGCGATTGATTTTGAGCGTAATACAAGGTTGTGAAGGACAGAGTTTAATTTTGTTAATTCTTCATGAAGATACCTAAGTATTCTATAATACTCAAGTATTTAACATCATTTATGTCTCTAAAGTCTATCTTCCCAGTAAAATAAGAAATAAGAGGTATTAAAAAAGTTTAGTGATGCCAAAGTTGTCAAACTGTTCACTTGTTGGCCTTTTTAGGGCAAAAAGCAATTACGCCTTTTAAATTGTTATTTCACAAGCACTCAATGATTAGAAAGAAGTGACTTTGGCGTGCAGAGATCATTTCTTGCAACTAAGCTGGATTCATTTCTCTCATGAAGCTTCATTAGGTTATAATTTTGAAATTGATCACTCTACATTGCTGAGTTGCTGTGGATCTTTGACCATTCAATGTTCTCTTTTTTTGGGGTTTAGTAATAGTGCGTAACACAATAGTTGAGTTCGGACAGCTTTAAGAAAACGGGTTTTTGACACACCTAATGTATCTTGAAATACAGCTTTGAAGAAAACATTTGTTGGGATATAATCCACTTGTCTTATGTCTAAAAACTTGGGCAATTCAAACAATAATTTCATATATATATGTCCGCATAATTATTTGAAAATTTAGGTCAAACAATTATGTTGAAAATGTTATTAATGTAGAAAATGCTTTCTGAAACTTATCCAATACTTATACCCAAGTATTGGACAAATTATTTTCATTTTTGAAACTTAAACAAAATTTTTTGAGCACGTTGAAGGATAGCTGATACATATAAGAAGCTATGATATGATCTCTTTAAGTATGGAAATTGAATATTAATTGAAAATGAAAATATAGGAAGTAAGTGAGATATTTTTTGATAAGTTACCCACTCACACAAATACATATGTCATTATTTGCAAAACCCAGTAGTTTTGTTCTGCTTTTTGAAAAGAATTTGTATCCATAATGGCTCTCTCTCATCGTCACATTTAAGATTCAGTTGGTCATTACGCTACAGATAGTGTTGAGACAATTGGGACATTTCAGTCATGAAGTAGTCATGATTGACTAAGCCGAGCTTCAATATCACTAACTACTTCAGAATTTGTACAATTCTACAAGGGCAGCTAAGGTACAATCATGAAGACTTCGCGTATTGATATCAGGATTTATTTAATTGGGCTGGCAAATCTTATAAATGAATCCCATGATTCAACATTAGCTAATCTTCAATGACAATTTAATTTGAGAAATCTTAATATATATTATGTTGCACAAAATTTTCAACGAATATTATTCATGGAATTGAAGCTTTTGTTTCTTTGAGCCTGAAGCAAATAGAGATAGATAAGTATTGTTTTCCTTCTTTTATTTGGTTCCTTTACAACGTGAATACTTGAAAATATGAACTCAATATTATAATAAGGAAGTTGGCTCAAGATTGTTGTCAATATGGATGAGAATTAAAGCACTAATTCTCCTTTTACAAGAGCTTCACTTTAATTTGGTATATCACATATTTCAATTGAGGAGGAAAGGGAGACTTTGCTTGGAATACTTTGTGATTAGGTAATTGTTCACTTATTTTCTTTGTATTACGAATATTTTATCTAATCTTACAAGGTATAGTTCTCAAGAAGCCATAGCAGAATATATTTATCACATAGACCTAATCTATCATTTAGTTAGCAATTCGGAACTGCTCTTGACTTTCAAAAAAAACATAAAATACTCCCAAATTGTTGAAAACGATTTCATGAATATGTTGGTCAGCCGTATGATTGTACATGTAAGCAATTAAGAAGTTTGGACAAACCATATGAAGTTAATACTCAACATCTGTATTTGACATAGTTTGGTTCTAAGGGCACTCCCATCTTTTAGTTGTGTAATTAACCAGAGTTTTTCCATCTTGAACAGTATACCTCATATTGTAAGATGTATATTTCCAAGTAACAAAGAATATCTTAAGTTATATTCAACCAGTTTTTAACAAACTTTTTTTGGAGCTTCATCCATTTTTCTTTTTACTTTTTATTTTTATTTTTTTTTATTTTATGTTTCTGATTGTGTAACAAGTTATGAATTTTTAGGTATCTAAGCCACTACATGCACAAATAATAGGAGCTCCTCTGGAAGATGCTTGCCACTTGACATGCCATTACGATAAATTGTGGCAAGGAGTTGAAACCTAGGTAATCATTTATATCATATCTGGGTGTAAATAGTGCTCTAGGATTTATAGAATATCATTTAAATATATTCTTATCACGCAACTAAAGTATTGAGACATCAATTGAAGTCTACCAATTCCTCTATTTTTGTTGAGAGTTCAATGAGGCTTCAGCATGCAGAAGCAAGACTGACTGAGCTAAAATCTATAATGATGGCACTTGTTGAGGGCCAGCAACAACAACTAACTTTTCATAAGCCTCTTACCGTGATAATAAACTTGTTACCACTACGTCTGACCAAACCTAGCTGTTCAAATTTAATTTATTCTGACATAAAATATGGAATTTGTAATACATTCTAAACCAACTCTCTCTCTGCAGCTATGATTAAAAATTTGTAAATGTTAGAGATTTGTATAGTAGTTATGATGGCCTTTCTACTCATGGAACTTATATTGCTTTTGAGCTTCAAAAGATATCATTTTGCAGGTGGATGTTGAGAGAACCTATCATCAAAGGGCTCTTGTTATTTTGGAGAAGCTGAATGCTGAATTTGTAACTGTGCAACCTTACAATTTTTTTCCTTTTCCATCGACCATCATATATTTGGTTGTTTGTGAAAGAGTTTTATTTACTAGTTTGTAATTTACTGCATGCTTATTATTGGATTTAGATGATATTGGAGAAGCCACCAAAAGAGTTCTCATTGCCATTAGAGAGAATGCAGAGAGATGCGTATGATCCTCATGTGTATGAAAATATCAAGTCAACTGGATCTGGTAATCATGGACCGATTGGTCAAAATGAAAACTTCTTTAATGCAAATGTTAGACCCCTGAACTCTTAGATTTCATTCCCCCCCCCCACAGCCCCATTCAAAAACGAATGAACTATATCTAGAGATTTATTGTTACATATGAGTTGTCCCTATTAAAATGTTGTATTTTTGTCACCTTAAAATATCTTATAATATTTTGCATGGCATGTTGATTTTTTATTGGTTATAGATTGGTTCATTTCATATATCATTAATTTTAACTCCAGTCAAATGAAGTCATTGCACTAAAAGAATGCTAGCTTATAATATGTAAAAATAAAGAAAGAGAGGAATAAAATGAAAATGAAGCTTCTCTGGTTACTTTCTAATGTTGAAATACAAGAGGTTAAGGAAATTTCTTGTCCTTTAAAGGTTTTGACCAGCACATAAAAGGTGTAGGCCCCTAGATAGGTGTTTTCTCTTGTATACATTCAGTGTACTTGGCTACACCTATTGATATTAATAGATTTTTACTTTTAAAAAAAATAAAAGGCATAGTCAGATATGCAGTCAATATCTGAATAATGGTGATGCAACTATTTAGAGGATTTGATTCAGCTTACACCTTTTGTTTCATAGTGTCACTGGTTTGTAAGTCCAAATTATATGCCACAGGGGATTTGCTTTGGCTTTGTAAACATTACTAATTTTTCAGATCTTACTATTTTCAACTTTTGTGGTGTAAGGGATTAAGAAGTGAACAAGTTATGTGCATGAACCATTTATGACCTATAATGACCAAGCATCATTTGACATGGTAATCATTAAAACAATGGCTAATTGTCTAAAACCATTATTGGGCTTAGGTTTTGATCAACTTTTGAGTTTTTCAAATTTGGGCTATTTTTTTTTTAGTAATCGAAACCATTGATCAAATCAATTCCGGTTAAAATTAGCTCAACTGGCGAATCTGGTCAAATATTGAAAGAAATAATAGTCATCACAACTATGTTAACACAAATAAGTCCATGGGTAAAATAGATATTAGAAACATGTTTTCTTGAAAATAGTAATTAATACACTTCTAACCTTGCGCCTCTTGTTGCAAACATGGTGTTACAATCAAGAATGGAGAAAACTCAAAATACTCGATCATTTGATACATACAGATACTAAAAAAGTTAAACCAAGAAGTGAGAAGAAAATAATTTGCTCCTTTCCAGTTTATACCTCATAGGCTATGATTCATCTTCTTTTTGGAGCTCTTAATCTAATTTGACATTTGCCTTTCTATACTAGAGACCATGAGAATGCTAGATGAAACATGCATATATCTGTAACTGTAGCTAACTTGTAAGTATGTTTAGTTTCACAATCCAATTTTCCAATTGCAAACATGAGAATGTTGGGTGAAATATGCATGTAAATTGGTATTTTAACTTGCGTGTTAATATATTATAATTGAAGTTGGCATTAGAATCCTAGTCCTAGTGGCATTCCATATACTAATTAGCATTATTTGGCCTTTAATAGTGACATTTCTAATTTATTTTGCAGTTCTTACTATCTAAATTGATATTAAATATTTATGCCAATATTTGAGATTTTTTTGCACTTAGTTGTCTTTATCTTTGCTGGTTTAACATCTCAAGTTTTGTTCTTTCTTTATAACCTATCATTCATCTTTTAGGCTATACATTCCTTTGATGATCAAGTAGATGGAGAGTTAAGCTTGTCAGTGAATGATTATGTTGTTGTTCACCAAGTACTTCCTCCATTGCTAATTCCAATATGGGTTATTCATTTGATAGTTAATTTTTTAATTTTTAGATCATGTATGTTTTGTGTAAAATTTTTGGCCAAATAGGGCCTTTATCGAGCCAAGTTTGACTAAGTCATAGTTGTTCTAGTTCACTCAATTATACTGAAACTACACACGAGCATGAGTTGTAATGCAACTCAAGTTTTTTGGGTTGTTTGAACTTGACTAAATTATATTAAAACCAAGCTCAATCTTTGGCTTGAGGCTAGATTAAAACGTGAGCTAAGTGCTCTTGACTCGACTCGTTTGTCATTTTTTGTTTAAATCTTTTATATGAAGAAATAAAAAACTAAAATAAAGTTTTAAGAAAATTGTTTTACAAAAATGCAAAAATTTATAAGAACATTTTTTTTTTCTTATAATCACAATTATAATTTATAAATTTAATAAAAAAAAAACTTTATGAAGGCCTTGATAAATAAAAACTTATATTTCTAAAAGAGTATATCTAACATTCTAACTAGTTAATATATTTAAATTCATATAGTGACTATATAGTTAGTATCTTAATGCTTACACACTACGATCTTATACTCGTATAAGATATTGGTATTCATACGGACATATCTATAACCTTTATAAATTGTGTGTGCATGTACCTATATCTAAAAGTTATTAACAGAAGATATAGAATCAATATGCTTAACACCCCCCTCCAGAACTCCAAAACTTGAAAAACTGGCTTTGAAATGAAATCTTTTTTTTTTTAACTACTTTCATCAAAGATAGAAGCATTAGGGATAACATTCTTCTGGCCCAGGAGTTTTTCAGAAACTATTATAGTAACAAGAGTTCCCCTGGGTGTGCCCTCAAAGTTGGCATCATTAAAATGCATTTATAATTTATATATCATATATACATATAATATGCATTGTTAATATGTACTGTATATAATGAGTCTGTATTGCTTTCTAATGTATGTGTATATATGGCAATATATACGAACGAGCTAATGGGTATAGTTGAGTTTTATACAAGTTTGTTCACAAACAATAGTTGAGTTGAGCAATTTCTATTTTAATTTGTATAATTTAATAATCGAGCCTAATTTTATGTTTGTGAATGTTTATTTAATAAGCAAGTTGAGCTAAGTTAAGCTTAGCTCAGATAAGTTCAAGTTGTCTATCAAGTATCTTTGTGTATTTATACACCTATGGTTGAAGATTTGTTGGGTGTACATGGATTTTTCCAAGCTCCACTATCCTTTAGAAGTTCAACAATTTAGAATATCTACGATTAATTTTGCATGAAATCCACCTAGTTACTTCAGTAGATGATGGACTTATGTAATACAAAATAAAAAGAGGCATAAATTGGAATGTAATTACAACTGGCTACATGATTTGTAACCAAATCTTAAGCTTTTGAAAGAGAAGAAAAAAATAAGTGGCTAAAGGGGAGGAATGCTGAATCTTGAGTATACAGGAAAATTAGAAGATAATCCAATAATAAGGCTACTGGATAAAATCTCATTTTGAGTTTTCACACTAGCTATCCACAACACTCTGAATAAAGTGGGACAGGGTTGAATAGCTTGGTGTTCATGTTATACATTTTTTCTGCTCTACCAGTGACTTCAGTTGCTTGAGATGTGACTACTTCCCGTTATTCGTCTAGGTGGTATATTTGCACCACCTACAAAAAGTACATGCTCTATATTGGATTACATTCTGATCTTATTTATAGACTAATAGAAATATTCATCATCGAACTAGCATTTGACACCATCTAGTGACAATTTGTCTACCATTTTGTATTCCCATTGGCATAAAAATAAATAGCTGGAAACGAACGTGTATATGGCATCAATTTTGGTTTCCAGCCATCAAGTGTGAACAAATTTATTTATCTACAGCGAGCACCCACAAATAAGATGAACTCATTTCAAAATGAATCCTTTTATCTTGTTTTTTTTTTTTTTTTTCATTTGTCATGTCTTACAAACTCACAATATCACCAAGTGGCCCCTAATGGATGGTCCAAAGGAGAGTGCAACGACAAGGTGGAATGGTTTCCCTCTGCTTATGTAGAAAGGTAAGAGAAAGCACTAGCTAGCAATGTAATAGAAGCAAATTCAAAATCATCATAAGGTTACTCTTGATTTATAAATAAAAAGTACAACAACTATAAATTCTTTTCTTATGTATTAAAGTTTCATTTTGATGCAAGACTCAGCCGGAATGTTTGTAATTATTTCAAATGTTTCAAGGAAGCCAAGTGGTTTTCAAGATTTGGATATATATGTAGTAAATCTGGTTCCACTACTTACATAGTTATCTTTCTCTCTATTTCTTCTCTTGCAGCAGGGATAAAAAAAGTTGTATTTGCTAAATGTCGAACATTTTAGTATAGTTAAGGTTTTGGATATGCAGTAAATCTGTGCTTATATAGATCACCGTTGGTCTTGAGCACCATGCAAGTTTTCTTTTCCTCAATTACCAAACAAATGTTACATACTACATGTTCATTTCAATTATCTATTAGTATTTGAATATACTTATTTTTAAAAAATAAAAGCCGATCTAATAGATTTTAGTTATGTCACAGCTATATAGCTCAATGAAAGCATTGTATATAACATAATTAAAAAATAAATATAGTGTCGATTAAATGAAAGCATAGTTGGTAATGGCCCAACAATTGGATGAGGATTCCTTCAAGAATGGATAGATATAATATATTAATATGTGAACTGCATGATATTAAATATTGTTTAAACTAGACTCAAAGAACTACTAAGGTCTTATTTGGTTACGCAGTTCAGATGAAATGAAATGAAATGTTTTATTGAAGAGTAATGCTATACACCACACTACCATCCTACTTTCATCTCACTATGTAAGATGTTGCATATTTATCACTATTGGATAATAAATAATCATCTAATAAATGACCATTCAATGGTGATAAATGTGACACATCATGTATAGTGGGATGAAAGTGAAATGGTAGTGTAGTGTATAGAAATTTTCTTTATTGAAAGTTGAATAAAATATTATTATAATATAATTTTTTAATATAGTTTTTGTTTTAAGATTTTAAAAAAATTGAATTGTTTATTATATTTTGTGTGGAATTTTAGAAAAATTGTAATGATTATATGAGAAGAGATAGTTTGGTTTTGAGTAACCAAACTAGCCCTAAGATGTTACATACAATGATCATGTATTCGTGGTTGTAAGGGTGGATAATGACGCACAGGCCATTGGCCCTAGAATATTTTAATGTTTATGGTCTTTTTATTACAATGTTGAATCGCAGGACAAGGGATGTGGGTTGAGGGACGCTCCAGCTCATCTTGGTTGCAACCAAGGTTTAGTTTTGATTTGTTTGGTTCCTTAACTGCACTCAGCTTAGTTGGGTTCGATTCAGATTTAGACTTCTTTTAATATAGAAATAGTCAACTCTCAAATCACTAAACTCATCTCAACTCAAAATCTCTTTACACGTGGGATCCATAATCATTTTCAACTAAACACCTAATTGCATGGGAGACCCACAATCTTTTTCAACTTCATATAACTATATCTAAACTTATCTTAACATCCAAACACATATAAACTCTTCTTAGGTAGATCCCACAGAACTCACTCTATTATCTCAACTCACTATTATTCATAGATAACTCAAGTCAGCTCAACATCCAAATGCAATATTTTGAGATATTCTCATATATTTTCAGATATTTCTTTTCCTAACATCACTCAAATACAAAGCATTTTTTAATTTCAAATAGTTAATATTTTCATCTAATAATTACATAATCTTTATAACTTTTCTAAACATCTAAACAAAACACAAACACAATACAATTGTTTCAAATTTTAAAACAAAAATAATATTGACAAAATATATATTTATAGCATTTTTATTCAAATTGTTTTCACTCATTTCCTAAAAACCAAGAAAACATTTTAATTCGAACAATTTCACTACTATTTACAAATTATTTCACTGCTATTTATAAATATTTTGGATATTCTAAGTGTCCAAACAAACACTAAAATTCTTTAATTTTTGGTTACTTGCTAAGTTGCCACAACTCACTAGCTTGAAAATTTAACCACAAGTTTAATTGCCTACACACGAATAACCCAGTATTTCGTAAGCACAACAGAGGGTATCATAGATAAGATGAGCTAGAGCCTCTCCAAGAAAGGTAAATTCATGGGTTAGATCGTTTTACCAAGTTCTAATGAGCCCCATAATGGTCATGCTCCCATGGAAGAGTATATGGCACACGAAAGCTCATTCAAAAACAACTTTTTTCATATGGACAACATATTTGGACAATGTCCTTACTACAAATAATTTAAGGAAATTTTGATTAATGGTGTTGGACTGGTGTTGTATGTGTAGAAGAATAGTGAATCATAAATCATTTATTTTTACACTATGAGGTGGCCAGGACCATGTGAGATATTGTTTTGCCATAATTGGATTGCTAAGAGTTATGCCTTTTAGACCTATGGACTTCCTTACAAGCTGACAAGGCATCCAAGGCAACTCACAAATGGTAGTGATATGAAGAATGGTGCCTATATGTATGTGTTGGTACATTTGGTATGAAAGAAATGATAGAAGCTTCGTAAACCATGAAACAATAATGGATAAGCTTAAAGTTTTCTTTTTAAAATTTTATTCTTATGGGTTGGGCTATTGTTTGCAATGGGCTAAATGTTCATAATCTTTCTACTTTCTATTATAAACACTAATTAGGTTATTCTTATATAGACCTCCAATGTACTTGAATTTTACTTACTTTTACCAATAAAACTTATTGATTATCTCATTTTGTAGAATCTTTTTTTATTTTTTTATAAAAAATAATCTTATACATTTGAGACATTTGATGTGGCGCCCCCAACTTCCATGTACGGACACACACGGAAATCGAGACACCCGGGATGATGACAACACGGTCACGCACCCCATCGACATGTGCTGAGTGT
>QEOT01121728.1:0-16295 GCA_003123785.1 Pterocarya stenoptera | reverse complement strand
CCCCACTCGAAATAGCTTCCCTCTCTCACGGATTCGCCCTCCTCAACCCCGCGCCTCCATGCGCCACCAGCGACGTCACCGGCTACCACAGCAGCTCCCTCTCACGCCGGCAAGCACCATCCCACCGAACCCAGCCCCTCACGGTAGTCCTTCTTCCCCCACGCGAGCCCTCTCTCTCCTCGCAGGTTCCTCACTTCGCACGGCAGTGGCGCTGCCGTCGTCAGCCTCCAGCTCCATCGAGTGCCACCACGGGTCTCCCCTGACCTCCCCCTTCCTCTTCCCCTTGACCCGAAGCCTGAAGCTCCTCCTTAGGTCACGCACAAAACTCACGGCCTCCTCCAGCTCCTCCCTTGCATTTCGTCCGTGTGAATAGGAGATTACAGAAATTGTAATTTTTGTGAATACAAAAACAAGAACAATTACAAAAATTATTCAGATTGTTAAACAACATTGCACCCAAATTTAAACAAAAGAAAAAAAAAAAAAACAACCACTCCGATGTAAAGAAGAAGATTTCTAAGTTTTCAAAATTCCTATAAAATCACTAAAACAATATATATATGAGTAATGGTAGAGAGAAGCCATTATAGTAGTGCATACTTTGCACTTACTATGTAGCTTCTTCTCTTCCTCTAATTCTTTCTCTCAAAATTTCAACTTTAAGAGATAGATGGTCTGAATGAAACCACATATTGTGTACAAAAGTGGTTGCTGCAAACAGTGATGACTTCCAAAAATTTTTCTATATCTATATATACGAAAGGGAAGCAAATATATAAACAAATTCTTGAGCTAGCCCTCAATAAATATGGGCGCTCTTGTTTCGTAAATATTAAAAGGTTTTAAATATAATTATTAGACTTTAAAAATATTATTTCAAAATTTTCACTAAACCTTAATTGGGCTTCAAAAATCAAGATTATAGTAATCTTTGTCCAATAGGTGTTCCATAACGTTAGTCCAAATAAAAAGATTGGAAGCAAACTATATATCAGTTTCAATGTCTTTCTAATTATGAGCTTTACTATTTGTCATTTTCATACGATACACACTACATTTATTTATTTATTTTAACTTTTATATTATTTTATTCTTCTTAAACTTATTAAATTGTTCTACTTATCATCTTTATACCATATTTCTGGTAAAAAAAAAAAAAAGTGTGATGTGTGATTTGTGGAGATGATGAATAAAATTTTTCTATAATTATTATCTCAATAAGTCGAGTTTAGGAGATAATGCCATTGAATTTATGGAGTAAAGCTAGACGCAAGGGCACACCTTTAAATAGTTTCAGAAAATGAATATATTATGTTCTTGCGCGCAGAAATGAATCAACGTAGACAATTTCGCTAGAATAAACTCAACGTACTCTCTACGTATTCTATAAATCAAACTACGTCATAAACACTCAAAATCTCTTCTTCTTAAACTTCTCATTGTTGTAATTATATATTTAAATAATTAAGACACTAAATTATATGTAAAATTTATACTTCTTTTTTTACTTTATATGTTTTGTTTAATTTTTGTTTAAATTTCTTTTTTCATCTTCTCATTTATTATTTTATACTTTTTTAATTTTTTCTTTATATTTATCAACTGAGCATACGTGCAGCATGTTGTCCTTGCTAGTATATATAAATATATACCATGTCATTTCTTGTAAAAGAAAAAACAAAAGCCATACAATATTTATTATTTATCCTAGGTACCGAGGTCTTATCATGTCCAGTACAAAATGAAAAAATCGCGCAGAAATAAATTTTGTTGTATTGAAATAAGGTCAAACAATTTGCAAGAAACTGTTACTTTCGCCGGCGTTGTTGACCCTCTAATTTGACTTACTAGACCACATGATATATTCCTTTAGAGAGAGAATAAGCTTTTTTCTGTTCTTGGTATGCCAAAATATTATTTCATTTTTCTCTTTTCTTTTAGGTATACCTCTTCTTAATGACAAAAACCGATCCAACTTTTCTAGGTTAAGGTCATTTTGGTAGGCGTGGGTTTAAGACTAATTGGAATTTAATTAGCAGCCCAAGTGTTTGAATTATATCTATTAATTATATAAATAATTACATATCAAATATATATATATATATATATATATAAACCCAACATGCATGTCACAATTCCTCGTAAATTTTCACGAGGTGACTCAATGAAGCACGCACGGAATAATTGAGAAACCCATTTTGGTCGAGGAAATTAATAAAATGTAGAAATCCAAAATCCTTAACAGTACGTACTGTGGCTGACATTTCTTTGAAGATGGTCCCTAATTAATGTACGCTATATATGGAAGAAGATGATCAATCATTCATCAAATCATGTGATCATCTGTATTCTTTTGAGGTAATTACCCAAAAAAATCATACAAAGAAAATTAATTTATTGTGATACTATACATTCATTCATTAATACAAGTTGTACCCATAGGTAACTCGATCGATTAATTAGTTCATGAACATCCATCGATTCATGTCAACAAAATTGTACGTACGTCGACCTAAAAAGTTTTGAAGTCCAGAAATAGAATTTTCTATTCATTAAACTGATCAACCTCGTAACTCGCATGTTTTTTTTTAAGGAAAAGAAACTGTAAAGTCGTACGTAAATTATTAAGAATTTCAGTATGACATGACTATTAACGTTGAAATGTTTACTTTTAAACGTGTACGTACGGCCATGGAGTCATTTAAAGAAAATCATCCTCGATCCACAATATATATTTGAGATGCTTTCAAAACACTTCAAAAATAAAAGCATGTGGAACATTAAATTAGGTCTGGTTTGGTCATTTATCAGCTAGCTAGCTGGTCTTATAATTTGTTCCTTTTTTCTTTGGACGTACGTGAATTGCTTTTATGCAAAGCAAACACCCATTTTCCCTTCTCCGGAAAAATTTTTGGTTTTTTTCCCCCTTAGATATATGTCTTTAATTTGAATAAGAATCATCAAGCGAAGACTTTGACTTTCAAGTGTTCATTTGTGGCCACCATGCGACAAATTAATGCACGTACGCGTGCATAATAGTTGTCAACTTGTCAGCTTCGATCTCAACCTTATCCTCCTCGTACCAAGTATGCGTGTATCCTCAATCAACTTAAATGTAATTATAATTAGTTGCTAATGCTATTTGGAATTCCAATTCCATTGAAATAATTGAGCATATAATAGATCACATATATGATTCATGAAAAACAAAAATTAATCCTGAAGTTTGAGCCATAAACCTTAACTACAGGTTCGGCCGGGTACGGAATATAAGAGAAATTCTACTCTTCATACAAAATAAATCACACATGAGCTCTATCATACTTAGCTGATATTGGCCATTTTAAGTGATTCATATAGAAAGTAAGATAAAATAGGCTAGCTTGTTTGTTTTCTTTTTCCTTATTTTTGTGTTTTTTATTTAGTTTTTTCATACGAAAATATATATAAAGTTGTTAGGCTTTATGAGCGTGCAGGGCCAAAGAGCTAGTCTACAAGAAGATTAGGAAGATAAGAGCCACATACTGAGATCGACAAGTTGGTAGCAAATATGGATACCACAATAAATATGACAATGAAAGGAAAGCTACCCAAGTAGCATGCAGCTTCCATGCACATTCCTTCCTAGAAAGAAATGCATGCAGAGAAATTAGTAAAAAACATTAAAAACAATAATATCTTTCAAACTAATTAACTTAATTAATTCATTTAAAATCCTCATCTCCACATTCATTTGCTCCCCTATTTTGAATTCTAATTTGTCTCCAACTTTTAAATCAATAAGAAGTACCTACGTACGTACGGGCCCCGTGTCAAAATTATATTGCACTTCAAATTGCAAAAAATAATCATTAGAAGAAGTACTACTAGGACTCAACTACTTTAATCTGACCTCTTGACTAGTGCTAATATAATATCTGAATATTTCAAATCCGTATTTCGTGATGAAAATATTTGCAATTCTTTTTTAAAAAAATCACTCGGTTGATTAAGACCAAGCACTTGTTTATATTGCTGTGTTATTGATCATTTTGGACTCAAAACAACCCTTTCATACATTTATAGTGTATTATAACCTTAATGGCACGTGTCTTATTGATGGAATTGTAACAAGTGTCTTCAACTATATTGCCGAATTTGAAACAAAACAATAAAAAGTAAAAAATTGTGAAATGAGAGGGAGGTCACTTTTACGCACCTTCGCATAGTATGTGACAACTCGTGAATTGAACATAAACATGACACGAAATAAATAGATTTAAGTTTGATTTGAATGCATTTAGATCAAAATACACCGATCCGATATGATATGATTAATAAACGAATCATTAACGATTAACTTAATTTGCAATCAACTGGTATAACGTTTAAAATATTTTTAAAGATTACAATTACAATATGCTAATATTTATTATTGTTGTGATTGTGACATTAGTATTATTATAAGTCAATATCTAAAAAAATATTGACTTTTTTGTTTTTATGTTATACTAATTTTCTTATAAAATTATATTAATCAGGTCAAACGGATTAGTTAAACCCATTTACATGAAACAGGTTGAAAATATCAAAACGGGTCGTATCATATCACATGTTATTTAGATGGGTAATGGTAGGGTTTAGGGTTCAACTGATATAGTCGAATATTTATAACTTTACACAACACGAATACGATCCTTGAATATGAGTTGCCACCCCTACCTTTGCCTTGGGCCACACCAATAGCTAGGGAGCCTCCTCCCCTTCATACAACAACACATATCAACACGACATAAGATAAATCCTCTCGATCTCCTCTGACATAGTTAAGTTTTGCCCTTATTTATCTCTCTTGATGGATTTATCTAAAAAGGATAAAAAGCCACTCCTTGCCTTTCCTTCCTTCTGCTAGGGCTACTAGGCGGGCCTTGCATGGGCTTGAGCAGGCAATCCTCCTAACCCAAGTGGACGGGAGGGTGAGCTTTTTAAGAAAAAAAAAAAGGAGAGGGTGGGGCTACCCACTTGCTCGGATTTCACCCGCTCTCCACGCATATGGCTCAAACTATAAAATGAAAAAAACCCTAGTTTAGACATTCGCCCATTCTCTCTTCTCTCTCAATCTCTCCCATCGTCTAACCCCCCATTTCTCAACCTCTTCTCTGTTATTCATCTCTTCCTTTGTTGCCGGCCCCAACCCCGCAGCAATGCAACACGTCTTTTCCTCCTCTCCTCTTCTTCTTCAATGTGCTGAGATACCCACGGGATATGTCATGGCTGTGGGTCTGAGGCCACAAATGGATGTGGGTTTGTGAAGAGACTCACTACCATTCGTGGTCATGGTTCTCCGTGTAGACCCACGTCCAGTCATGGCTGTAGATCTCTGCTCAAACCCATGGCTAGTCGTGGCCGTGGTTCTTTGCTTAGACCCGCGTCCCTCTATGGTTTGCGTCATTACGATACTTTATTTTTTTTAAGATTATTTTTGTTGTTGGATCTGTGTATTTGAAGTTTGATTTGTTGATTTGAAGGATAGGTCTGTTGATTTGGCGAACAAATTTTTGAAGTTTGGATTGTTTGGGAGATTCCGGACAGTTCTCAAAGCCATCTGTCCACCTGACAGTTAGGCATGATCACCTACCAATGCAGGATGGAATCGAGTGCCAAGGTCCAAATGCAGGCCCCTGGCCCATGTGGGTGCGGGGGGTGGCCGCCAACTCATGTTTGCCCGCTAGGGGTGGGCAGCAAGCCTACCTGTTGATGCATCCACCCAATTATTGGGTGGCCACCCACCTTTCATCCCTCTTCGAACGGATTTCCTTAACAAGAAGGGCAAAGGTGCGTGCATGGATTCCATTGAAATGTGGAGGACGCTGTCCTATCATGTTGGTGTGGCCATCCCATGAAAGGCTACAGAGCCATTGTTGATCACATGGGTGGAGGTTCACAGGTCACAGAATAGGCCGCAGACTCCACTTTTTTTTTTTTTTTTTAATTCTTAGTTGAAGTAGCAATAATTTATACACGAAGTTGAGTTGGCATGTGGTTAAGGACGTGCCATGATTCTGTTAATGGTACTAGCGTGATCATCATGTGCCACTAATTAGGTTATACGTGACAAACGGATGGAATGATGATAAAAATCAAAATTAAAAAAGAAACTCAAGTACGTAACTGAGTCCTTGATCTGAAACCGATCAAATGGCTTAAATTCGTTAAAAAAAAAAATGCAAAAAATATGGACCAATTATATAATAAAACGCAAATTATAAACATGCAAGCATGACTCAAAGCAAAGACGTCATGAATAATTATAACCCGCGTGGAAAAGGAAAATAAAACAATTGGCCAGTATCGGAAACTTTTATATAATATATATAGACATGTATCATTTGTCAAGCCACATGCATCCCACGTGTAAAAGATTAAAAGAACTAAAGGCTTAAAATTTCTCAAGAAATAATAAAACTCGATAACATGAGGACCGTAGGCTGAAAGATATATAATCAAAATGGAACTCTTTTAAGATTTTAAAACAATATATATAATTTCTTAAAGATAAAAAAAAAATACAAGCATGAGGATTGTTCGTTTCAATTTGTAATAGGACCACACACTCTAAGAGGGGTGGAGGCCGGGGGCTCTCTCCACCTCTCCTAAGGTGGGGCCTCATGTCGCAGAGGGATAGGGGATTGAGACTCTTCTTTACCAATCAAATACCTCCAAGTGTTGGGACAAAATCTCAATATTTTGAACACAAAAAAATTTCGTCCAAAAAAATCCACATTTCTTGCAGTGGAAGACGTTTTAACTACTAATATTATGAGATGCTTGGTGTCATTTTCCCAACACAAAAGGAATAGCTATACTTTTAGAACAGTTCTTCTTAATGAAAATAAAGTAGCCAAACAAATTGACGATGAATAGTCTACATTCGAGAGTAATTGACACGTACGTACACGAAGTTTCGAGGCAGGCACGACATCCACATGAGATTATCATTTCTTCCTTTATTTGATGCAGTCCGTAGTGGTCTGGTCAAACGAATTGTAACCATTTCTTTGTGAAGAGATGAGAGAGAAACAAAAATATCTATATGTATATTATATATATATATTTATATACATTATACACATAGCTAGGCTGATAATCATGCACGACGGACGGGGACGGTCAGAGCCTCAGCTTTGTCTCCATCTATATATGCCTAAATTATATAGTACCGACATGATCTACGTACGCGGGATGGAAATATAAAAATATATATATTTATATAAAATTCATGAGTAATATTTCACCATGTGACCGATAGATGAGTTTGATTCAATATAATGGTCAAATGTATGGAAAAATTAGCTCATCTAAATAAGAAATCTGAACGCGCCGAATTATGACGGTTTTGGCAGGCAATTAGCTCATCATCTCAGTTTGGTGACGAATGCACTGATGGAATATTGATATTTACTCATGTATATCATGACTACTATTCAAGGAATAGGAAGATCAACTCGACCGTTTTACACGTACGCATGCATGATGATATGTTTGGCCAGTTTAAAAATACAAAATAAAACACTAATTAATGAGACTAATTAACTTGCAGATATATAAGAGTTCAAAAAGTAAAAACTGTATTGAGAATATATACTACCACGTACACATGATTAATCAATATTGACGCATGAGCAGTTTTCCCGTAGTACCGTATGTGCGTGCAGTACTGCAAGTGATCAATAAATATCGTACGTGGATCGATCGGTATTGTAATCAAATTAAGCCAGATCAAGAACACATATTATATATGAGAAGATTTGATGAAACCACCACCCCAGCTTTGAAGTGGTGAGTATTTTCCATTTATATTGATTTACATATATAGTGCATGAAATAATAATTACATATCAATTACAATTAATATTGAATGTAAAGAAATATTGGAAAGTAGATACAAAATAATCTCCTAGAATTAGGGTCAGCTATGTCACATATGTCAAGCCTTAGATGAAGGCAAAGTTAGGGGTGTCCAATCGTGTTAACTGGTCGTATTCATATCGTGTCAAGACATGTATATTATACTATATAGGTCAACTCTAACCCGATCCGTTAAACTTATCGTGTCAAAATCTCAAACCCTAACATGACCCCGTTAACATAACGGGTCGTGTCATGTCAACCCGTTATGACCCGTTTATATAAATCGGTTGAACAGACTCGAAATTAACTAGTTTAACCTAGTGAAGTTTAGCATAATTTTATATAAATGTTAAAATCACAATATCTAGAAAAAAGTATAAAACTAACTACGAGTCAAAAATTACAATCTAAACAATAAAAATATAGAAATTAAAATCTCGACAATTTTATTTTTAGGTATAAGGGTATAATTGTAACTTTAATTTTCTTAACGGGTCATAATGGGTCAAAACAATTATGTCTTAACAGGTCAACCCGTTTTAAACCGAATCCGTTAAGACTAAACCCTAACCCGCTTTTATCGTGTCGTGTTCGTGTTGGGTTAACAGGTCGTATCACATATTGCCACTCCTAGGCAAAGTATCCTCAACAATAAATAAATTCCAGTACGAGACATGATTAGGGTTTGAATGTTTCTTATAATGATAAGGTCATAATTTATAGTCATGATGGTACTCATTATGGACAAATTCTATAGAAATCTCATGAAAATAAAATATGGTTGCAAGCATATATCAGCATGATGTACATACTACGTTTCATTGTCAATGTTAATTATATCTTCTCAGCCCATGCGGAATCATGTGGATGGTTGGTTTTAGAAGATCTATCGAGTGAACACTGAACACGACATGCACTCAAACTACTAATTGTTCATGCATGCTGCATGTATCCTTGCATCATGTTCGCCTAGCTTTAACATGATCAATGCGCGCACGCGTGGGGACGGGGACTCATATATGTACAATCCCATGCGCATGGAATGTGGTAATTATAGAACGCATTGGAGACTACAGCTTCTTATCCAACTTCTTATCACCTGCAGGCCTCGGCCATCTCTATACATATATCTATATATGTAATAATTAGCACAAAATATCCACAAACTTTCGGCCAGTGCATTCAATATTAACCAAGCAACTAGCTAATTAGCTAGAATTCATGACATGAATATTCATGTAGATATTATATGCCTTCAAACTTCCAATAGATATGCATGAACTTTATGGGCCATCATGATACAATTGCTAGAATATAATAATAATGATATGGATGTGAGAGGAGCCTAATTAAAGGGCCATTCTTAAAAGAATCAAACTGTCTCCCACTAATATCTAATATTGAAAGACATGCACATGGCAAAGAAGTTATCTCCGACGTACGTGATCGAATATGCCCTGAGGTAGTGTAACATCATCATCAGCAAACTAAAAGGTGTTTAATTCTTTCGAGTTTCATGAGCTAGCAACGTCTATTAATTCTATATTTGATAAATGGGGATTATCCCCTAGCTAGCTCCTTTAGTTGCTCACCTAAAAACCCTTTTTTTCCTTGACTTTTCACTGCACTGAAAAATAAAAATAAAAATTGATTCATCGCCAAAGATATTCATGTCCTATATATATATATATATATAGATGCCTGTCGTATTCCTCCCAACAATCCCCACAATGACTTTTGTTTATGTAGGAGCCGTTGAGTGGTTATGATTCGTTTGTATAACAAATTATGGTAAGGTTAGATCATCTCAACAAGTGGTCCTAGATGGAAAGGGTGGGGGGAAATAGTAGACCAGTATATATAGCTGGAATATTGACTCGACCTTTTCTTTTAATTTCTAACTTTTGTACACAAATCATTTTCCACCAAACTAGAAATTGAAATAAACAAATTAATTAATACTCCCTTGTGAATCTCTTTTTTCCCCCTTCTGACAAAAATGTAGTGGCATTCACAACTTTGTTACTTTGCAGTCCCGGCCCCCACGACATTGACAAATTAAAAGTTATCATCTTCTAATGATCTCTTCATCAGTTCTAGCCCAAACAAATTAAACAAAAATAGCCTTTAATTTCTATATGGCCAATTACAGAAAGTTATTAGCTAGTATATATCTTATATTTAATCTGGATAATATAATTTGAAGAGAAAAAAAAAAGGGAAATTAGAAACTCAAAGAAGCATGCACAAACATGAAACATGGCATATTGAGTGGTTTGAACGCTAGCTATAGAAATAAACAAAATGAACTGATCTTGTTTATGAGACGTTCGGATGGGATATAGAATCTTTTAGAATTTCTAGGAATTGGTTCAATCCAATAGTACTGATCTTTTCTCAATGATCTATCTAAAAATTAGGGTTATTAGAAACAATATATTTTTTTAAATAGTTCCAAGGTGGGGCAGCTTGTAGGGACATGATAATATGATCATGACATCAAGGGATTTAGTTACCCAAACAACTAGCTAGGGATGATCAGGATCGTGCCAAAGATTGATGGAGCTGAGCCATAAAAGAAGAAGCTTCAACAATAACATCCAAAGAGAGAGTTGTTTGTGGTATTTGAGCACAAAGGACACCATCTGAAAGTTTCCATGGGCAAGAGAAAGGGCATTAATAACCATAGAGAAGAAAATGGGAGATGGAGAAAGAAAATTGAACAAAACAATGTGACAATTGTAGATATATCCTATTCTTGAAAAAGAGGAGTGTGCAACTCATGCACATTGCAGGGGTGCCACATAATGAATAGCTAGCGAATGTGTGAGACGTATGTAGAATAAAGCCAAAAGTACCTCAGTGGTCATGATCATGTGCGTGAATAGAGGCTGAGAGAGAAATGTGACAGAGTTGGTTTTTAAAACTTTAAGATAGAAAATGGAAACATATATATATAAATATATATATATAAAAGGGATAAAGTTTTCTTTAAAATTGGATTGGAGAAAATTCCTACGACAAATTGTAAAAATGATCATTTTCTATCAAAATGAGTCTATTATTATTGTAAATAGTCATTTTCATAGTAAATAACTTGTCATAAATATTTATTTTTCTTGTATTGAATCTATCTTCTTAAAAATATATTTTCTTATAATTGAACGACTATATATTGCTCTCAGTGGGGTACTACAAATTGTTATATTCTTTCTTAGAAAATGATGATTAATTTGCACAAATTAGTTCAAATCAGGTCTTTTCCAAAGCTCAAAATCGTCGCAAATACCCTTAATAATCGCTGCAATTGATCATTTTTGGCGATTTCTAATTTGCTGCATGTTTGAAGAAATTATAGTGTCATTTCTAATAAATTTCAGCGATAGACAAAAATCGTCGTAAAAAAAAGTATTATTTTTGGCGATTTTTTTCCGACACAACTGTCCAAAAAATCGAAAGAAATAGTTTTTTTGTTTACCCCTAAATCGTTGAGAAGAGTTAATTGTGGTCATATACATCGTCGAAAATCGCTGCAAATGACTCGATTTTTTTCCAATGATTTTAAATTATCGTCGCCAGTATATATTTCCATAGGGTAATTTTTGCCGAAAAAAGTTATTTACGGCGATAAATATACTTATATTAATTGCGGCGAATATTACTCGCCGCAAAAGAGTGTTCAAGAAAATTTAAAAAAAAATGCACAAAAGCAGAGATAAACTATACCCAAATTATACTTCATATTAGAGACCCTTATATATAATATATGTATTTATAACTGTAAGATATAATTAATTCACCTAAATAGTGCAGCAAATAAAAAAACTATATCCAAGCATGAATGATACATTTGCAGAGAAATGAATTAAAGCCAAAGAAGAGTATCAAGAAATCAATCAGTCTTGAATTCATAATTTTATGCATAGACTACCAAAGAATAAAACAAAAGATTATAATCTAATTTGAGAAAGTTCTCACATATACCTATCTTGGAAGAATTCTATTATGAGCAATTAACTTGCTAAGCTGTGGAAAAAGGTGTGGAGCCTTGATGAGTATATGAAAAGAAAAACATGGAAACAGAATCCAAACATACTTAGAGTGCATTGGCAGGTTGTAACAAAGTTGGTATCAAGATTTTCAGAAGCTTGGTAGTACTACATGTACACATCCATGTGCTCCCATTTCCTCCAGCATTTACATTGGAAGGTAATGTATGTTGTTAGTGTTGCATATTAAAGTGATCAGAACTACCCTATGATACATGTTTTAAGTGAGATTCAATGAGAGTACCCAATGTGATCCTAAGATATTTGTCAGTTAATAACATATTATTGCCCTATATATGAATTGTAAATTACAAATTATATTATATTTTCAACTGTAGGTTACTGAAATTGGACAATAAACAATGATGATACAGAAGTAATTAATCAGGCCAATTTGGCAATACCAATAAAACCAGAACAATGAATCTGTTGAGTCCAAATCAAGCTGTTGAGATAAGCAATGGCAACTGTTGTGAATGAAAATATAATAAAATGTCACAAGTTATCAAATGAGTCTCACAATCTCACAACCCAGAAAACTTCTATTACAAAAAAAGTAACAGCAGCAAGAAATCATCAGTGTATAGAAAATTTTATAGCCAAATGAAATGAAGATACCCAGCTTAAAGTAGACTCACAAGTTCTTCTTGCTGTCCAATACCCATTGAGGTACTTCCTCACTTAATGAGTTGTTGGTTAAGAACCTACATCCATAAAATACATGTCATCTCATTTCTTGCCAAGTGAATAGTCATTGTTGCAAGGAGATAATTTGAGAACCAAATTTAACATGAAATATTTGCATAAATAAACTAATATTTAGTTCATGTGATTATCAGCTTACAATCTTTGTATTCACATTTCAATAATGAGAGATAAATTGAAGTGATTATATAATTGCAATAATATTGGCTTGCAATAAAATCTTTGTATTCACAGCTTCTACACAATCCTAGTAAGTGCAGAGGCAGTGCCATTTTATTCAAAATTTTGAGCATGAAACTTTATGAGGCAGTGTCTTTTGATCTCTATCCTAAAAAAGAAGGTAAAATATCTAAGTTGTAAAAAAAGATATATAAGAAACCAAGCCAAATAACAAATAATTCATCAAAGGAAATGTTAACAAGAGTATAAATGATTGTATTCATCAAAGAAGAGTGATGACAGATGAGAATAGCAGTATCCGACACTAAGCATGCATTTAATAGTCCATGTTTTGGTAAAGAATTAGAAGAAACACTTACCACTTGTATATGATGCTGGTCGAAAGAAAGTTTTCATTAAATTGGATCAATATATAAGAGACTAAGGTGGGAAAGAGGAGGTAGAAAAATTCCTAATTAATTCGTTATGTGCATTCATTTTGAGTGTGATTTGCATGTATAGTCATTTTATTTTTGGTAATAAACATTTAACTCAAAAATATGCAAGCAAGTGCTTCCAATGAACATATAAGCCAACATAGTAAGCCTAAATATGTATAGACCTAAACAGATTTGATGAACATGTATGTAACATCAGCTAGTTGCCTTGCCTTAAGGCAACTGGATATTGAGAGTCTATATGAAAGCAAGACTAGAGATATTCACTTTTACAAGGAAAAAAAAAAAACTAATTCTCCACCTCACTTAAATTATTACAAAATAACAAGTGTCACCACCATGACCAATTGAGGGTCTAGAAAGAGCTAGAAGGCCCGAGAAGTACTCACTCATCTCAAAGGTTGGAGAGACTTAATTTGATTAGAGAAATTGCTGCAAATGTTCTAATTTCTTCATGTTTTTTTCTTTACAATTTACCCATTTTTCCATTGGGAATATATCATATCGAATATACCCGATAGATGATCCCTATTCTTCATGATTAGCTTTAACTCCTAATTTTTGGATATAGAATTATTTCAAAATGTCCCAAACTACTCCTTAGCTTGATGCCACTAAAATATAATGGAATAGCTTAGTCAATGTCTCAAAGCAATCATTGAGATTTAAATGAAGAAATTACGGTCAAATTTCACTTCAAGAAACGAGCCACAACAAATATTGTATCCAATTTCTATATAAACTTAATTTGCAAGTAAGAAGAGCACAGACATGCACACAGTATAAAGCAATAAAAAGGTGATGGAGACACTGATAAGGAGTTATCAGGACCACAACACATTTTAATAGCTTAAGGTAGAAACAACATGAGTACACCAAAAAGCAAAAGAAATTACGGATAAACAAAAAAGATGACAATCACCACATAAATACATGTAGATCCAAAGAAAAGAAGAAGAAGAAGAAGAAGAAGAAAGAACCTGAAAGAAGAAAGAAACACCCTGCCCATAGGCATGTTTAAATGGGCATTCCATGGTCCTACATTTACAGCTCTCAAACCCATGAGTAACAGAAACTGATGGAGAAAAGGGGTTCACCATTTTGGTGCAAATTACGTTGCTTACCCAACAACAAATTCACAAAATAGTAACACATTTTGACACATATATAAAACCATTGAAGACAAACTTAACGCAAATTGGAATAGTAATGTTTTTTCTCAACAAACTCTGCAACCCAGAGAAGGTGCCCATCACAAAGTAGGGATTTTATGCAAAAATCCATCAAACTGTGGTGTGCAAATTAAAAATATCACCCAAAAATTATGAACATCTAATACCCACATCAACAAGTAAACAAAATGCAGCCCAACAAAATTTTTCTCGTGCAAAAAATGACATGTTTTCAAATTCAAACATCCCGAAATCATATAAGAGTATCTTACCCATGTTAATCGGGACAACTAAGTGGAGGAGAGGACGGGGAGGATGCGATCAACGAAACCCTATTAATCGGCTTAGAAAATGTCAAAAGAGGTCGATTTTTCAATTGGAAATAGCAGAAAATCAAGAAATACACAAAAAATTGGTGTTTACCGTGCTAAAAGGAAATGTAGAACAAGCTAGTCGCGGGCGCCAAATTGGTTGAGGCATATTCGCTGTCAATGGTGGTTTTCGATGGAAGAGGACAGCTGTGTAGCAACAGAAATGGATGGATTTTGATTACTTGCAGGTAGAGAGAAAATGGAGAGGACGAATTTGGGGAAGAAAGGGAAATTGGGATTTCTGAGCACAGGTTAAAATCAAAGGAAGGGGGGAAAAATAAAGTTTTCGTGCGTATTTGCACCTGCCAACACATTTCCAGCCATTTTAATTTGCCGCAAATAAGCATTCATTGGCCAGATATGACTTCTATGACGATAATTTTTGCCGCAATAATTATTTATTATAGCGATTTCCCTATTCGATGGAAATAAGATTCCGCTATAGTAACAATTTTTTGTTACGACGACATAAATTGACACAATAGATATAAAAAGTCGCCGCAAAAATTAAACAGTACCATTTTCTCGCAACATTTCCCAACTTCTCAAAAAAAAAAAAAAAATCAACGGCAAAATGAAAATCGTCGCAAATAAAGGACTATTTGCGACGATTTTTTTTGCTGCGATTTTAAAATCATTGGAAAAAAAACCTATTTTTTTGTAGTGTTCATGTCCCTAGCTAGCACTGCCCACTCTTTCTAATCCCAACCCACAATGGGTAACTAACAATATACTCAACCTAAAATAAAATGAATCATGAAGAAAACCCTTGATTTTTCGAAATAAATACAAAGCGTAAAAGGGTACTATATATGTGAGGGCATATGGATCTTTATAACATGGAAATTTTACTCGGACCCATTATCAATGTAATAAAAGTCCATTTGAATCTTTTTTTCAAGAAATTCTAATTTTTGATTGGTGACCAAAAAAAAAACCCAATAAAAAATCAAGCGTGGCTGCTTGGGAGGCGCAAGGAAGGTGCCGGACGATTCACCTTTAATTGGCTAGTGATGGGTCAAAATTGCAGTCACTAATTAGGTGGGTCCAACCTGACTATATAGGACAGAGGGACCGACCTTATAAAGAAGGCTGTTACAATTCCAATAGAAAGATATATATAAATATATATATATTACATAATAATTGGATCTACTGCAATTAAAATAAGTACCTTAAATTATAATTAGATTCAACTTAATTTTTTTAATTCCTTTTTTTAAGTCTCCAAAATACAGACCCAAACAAGCTAGCTAGGCACTGTTCCTGTCCCTAACGACCGCTAATTTCTATAAATACCACACCACGCAACTCCCACACTACACCATCGATTACAGCTAAGCTTGAGAGACATAGACAAAGAGACAGAAAGAAACACAGAGAGAGAGAGAGAGAGAGAGAGAGAGAGAGAGAGATGGAGAACTTCCCGGTGATCAACATGGAGAAGCTAAACGGTGAGGAGAGAGGCGCAACCATGGAGAAGATCAAAGA
>QEOT01121727.1:0-12040 GCA_003123785.1 Pterocarya stenoptera | reverse complement strand
AAAAAAAAAAAAAAAAAAAAAAAAAAAAAGAGATTTTAGTTATAGTAGTTATTAATTTCTCCTATCCTACTGGCCATTGTGATTTGTGAATGCTGTTCGCAAAACCGACATTTTCCATGGCTACAAAAGGTCGAGTGGATCACACGTAAGCGCTCACAGCAAAGGAGCCGTTTGGAATCTTTTATGAGATAAAATGAATATTATTATTATTTTAAAATTTTAAGAAATTAAATTATTTTTTATATTTTATATATAAATTTAAAAAAATTATAATAATAAAATTAGATAAAATGTTATAAATAAAATGTTAAAAATTATAATAATAAAATAAAATGTTATAGATTGAGAATGATATTGATTTAAAATTCACTTTAATTCATATAATTTTATTATTAATTTTTTAAAATTTTTTTATAAAATATAATTCACATTTTAAAATAATAATATATATTTTAATAATATTTTATTTTCCTATTTATAGATAAAATCTAGAATCCCCAGGAGGATTTGTATCCGAGCGGAGCTGTATTTCTGTCCAGTACAGTCTTGGCGAAGTTTCCGACAAAGACGGCACTGCCTTCACTCTCTCTGCAGCAGTTACTACTACGTGGCACGAGGATCTAGGCATTTTCCATTCGCTTTTCGGAGAATTGAAGCTCGCGCGCGCATTCGTCATGGACCGGCGACGGACCGACAGCCCGGTCTACGCCCGGCAATGGAGCAGTGAGTCCAGCACCACCGGCTCCAACCAGTCCTCCCCCTCGCGTGCATCACACGCGCGCTCCTCGTCCCTTACTGCATTCTCCACAGTCAAGCGCACCCAGAACTTCGCTGCCAAAGCCGCGGCTCAGCGCCTCGCTCAGGTCATGGCCTCCCAGACCACCGACGATGACGACGAAGACGGCGATGACCTAGATTTCCGTTACAGTGCTCCCCCGCCTTTCTCTCTCTCAAGGACCGTTAACACTACTAGCACCACTACGAAAAAGCCTGAGGTTCCGTCTCTGAGGACCAATAGATCTCCTTCACCTGCGGTAATTTCGAGCTCCAGATTCTATGTTCTACTGTTTTTTTCCTTTGTAGTTGATGTGCAATGAGATCAGGTAATTCTGAGCTCGGTGCTGAACAATGTTGATCCTACTTGACCTGAATGCTTCGGATTTGGTGCTACATCGCGTTTTCCGCTCTATTTCTTTTTTAGCTTATATGAATCTTTTCTACTGATTTAGCTTGAATTTATTGTCCTAATGGGTTTCGCTTGAAGATATAAACACTCTAATTATTATATTTTTGAGCAGATGAGAAATGTGTTTTATGAAGATTATATATCAAGCTGATTTTAGGTGAAGTTTTGAGCTTTTCCATGGGTGCATTTGCTGGCTTAGATATTGCTATTTTGGAAATGGTATTTGAGGGAAAGGTAGTTTTGACCTGTAGTGCAATAGAATACTAACTGGATTTTTCTCATATTTTGTTATTAGTCGGCTCGGGACTCGGTAGAGGAAACTCCATCAGTTCGCTCGACTTCAACGGGAAGGCCGTCAATGTCAACTCGTGCTGCGGTGCCATTGGTGCCACCGAAAGCACCATTGAGGACTGCCGTTTCTCTGCCACCAGGAGAGCCTCCTGAATTTATGCAAATCAATAAAAGGTGGATCAATTTCTACATCATTATATTCAAATAACCAAGAAAGGAAGAAACAAAAGGAAATCGTTTCTTGCCTCAAATTCCATATGCATAAATATGTTAAAGGATGATAGTATATTTGGACCAACTAACTTATAAAAAAAAAAGTATATTTGGACCAACTAACTTATCAAAAAAAAAGTATATTTGGACCAACTACCGATCAAAAAATAAAAGTATATTTGGACCGTCTGATAATGCTATTCTTGATGGCAAAAAAAGTTGATACTATAAAGATGATTCATATTTGTTTAGTCATCATAGATATCGGGCCTTTAGTTTGTTTACATTTTTTAAGTTTTTATTTATTTATTTATTGCTAATAGAATGGGACTCATCAAATTTATAAGTACCATAACCAATGCACAAGCATGCAAAATAAAATTAATCTGTAAAGGTACCTGCAGCTTTAGGAAGCAATTATCCTTCTTGTTATTCCAGTTTGTTCTCTGTGTAACACACCCCATCAAATCAACGATGGAAACCTTAATGTTTTGGAATCTAGATGTGCATGGTCTTCAGATGATCCTATCCTCAGCATATGAGGGCTACTAGTGTAGAATTACAGAATGTATGTTTCAGATTATATGACGGGTTCAGCAAACTCTTTATAATTTGTGATAAATTGGAAGATGGCCAATGGCTTGTTTTGCAGATTCTCATCAGATACGGGACATTTTAAATCTAAAGATTCAGGAGATCAGCAAGAGGCTTCTGCACTTCGTGATGAAGTATGTGAACTACATAAATTTAGTTTTATCTGTAACATGCGTGTTTGTTACATATAAAACTGAACTTGTGTTGTGAGAATTTTATTTATATACCTAAAAATAATTTTGCTAGCCCTGAAGAGTTTGTCTTGGAAATTAACAATTTCTCACATTACAGCTTGATATGCTACAAGAAGAGAATGAAAATATGCTTGAGAAGGTGCAGTGTTTTCTTCTTCTCTCTCCCTAAGAAAGTAATTTTTCATGATGTACATTATATTTCATTTGTAGTTACCCATAGTTTCGAATTCAATGTACAGCTTAGACTTGAGGAAGAGAGATGTCAGGAAGCAGAGGCTCGAGTGAAGGAGCTTGAGAAACAGGTACTTGCTTTGTCTTCATGCTGTATGGCACAATCTCCAGGTTGCATTTTGTTTCTTATAGGTGGCCACAGAACTTCTCACTTATTGGTGCTGTTGTGTGGTTAAGGCTTAGGTACTCCTGACAGATCTTATAGTTTGACGAAATTTTGTATCATATATCAGAAGAGCTTGAAGAGTTATATCATTTAATGTTAAGATTATTGGGTTTTGGCATATAGGTGTAATTTTCAGTTGAAGGCCAATTAACATTTTATTTAAGACTTGCACAATTCATCCTCTGACTCTCCACCCATTCACCCCTTCCCTGCAGTGTAAGGTGTAAGTGCTTTCCATTGCTGTTAAACCTGAAATGTTGATGACTCTATTTGTTTAGGAGCTATTGTTACTCGATAATAAAATAAACCATTAAGGATAATCAATTGACAGTCACTCATGCTTAGAGCGAATGCTAAGTTGCCTTGCTAAATAAATTTACCTACTAAAGATCATTGGACAATCTGGACCTTCAATTTTTTAAACATTGGAGGGTTTAGTGAGTTGACTTAAAAAAAATCTTTTTGCGATTTCATATTTGAAGACATGATGTATGTTGCAAATTCAGCATGCAAACCTTACTGCTTGATTGCAAGTCTCCAGGTTGCAGCTCTTGGAGAAGGTGTATCTCTGGAAGCTAAACTCTTGAGCAGGTGAATAGAAGTCACAACAATCTTCATGCGTCATCTTCTTCTTTATGTAATCGTGATAACATACCTTTATTTATCTGCAGAAAGGAAGCTGCACTGCGTCAAAGAGAGGTAATAAGAGAAACTGGAAATGTACTTTATTTTGGGTATGTAAATGGTATGTGTTGGGTAAAAGTTTATAGCCCAGCAGTGTTCTTCTACCTTGGTTTTAGCTGTACCTACATAGACTTGTTCAATGGCCCTGCATGAGTATAACTTTCTATCTCTGGAGTTTGGACTGTAAACAGAATGGACTGTTATTGCATCAGATAGTAGAGGATGCTTAAAATATTTCCCTCCTTAAGGGAAAACTCCTACTGATGAGACATTTTTACTTAACAGGCTGCACTTAAAGATGCAAAAAAAACTAATACTGGAGAAGATAAGGAAATTATTTTCCTTCGATCTGAAGTTGCAGTAAGTATGCTAGCATGCCTTTCAGACCCTATCATGGGATGTTTTATAAGCAAAGTTCTGAGGATATTTTCTACTGCCGTTACCACTGCATATCCCATATTTACCTTTTATTTCTTGCTTGAATTAGAATGCAAAAGATGAGGTTGCTGCTGCTGCACAACAGCTCCTTGGAGCTGAATCTGAAGTAAAATCTCTTCAATCTATGACCCAAAGAATGATACTGACACAGAAAGAGATGGTATATACTCTCACGGTTATAAGGAGACTTTTTGTTTTCATTTGGAGATTGATTATCTAGCATTTCAATTTTCAGGAAGAAGTTGTTCTTAAGAGGTGTTGGCTTGCTCGTTACTGGGGTTTGGCTGCAAAATATGGTAATCATTGAATATGCTGTCTTCATTCATCAGGGTGGAAAAGAATCCTCTTGTTGTTTTAGTATTCTTTTATAGCGTGATTCGATGACTCATAGTCACGTGGACAAGTATAGGTATGCAATTCAGCTCTGAAAACCTTATAGAATCTAGAACCTTTTTCTTTCTACCCCTACACTTCTTTTAGGATCTATTATGAACTCTTGAACTGGCATGTCCATTCTTTACTCTTTTAGCTTTCTATGCCTACCCCCCCTTTTCCTTCCAATTAGTTGTGCTTGATGTTGAGTGCCTATCTCTGGTAATGCATGCATTCTCATCATCTGGTTTTGCTTTATATTTTTTGCTTGAACAAGTGGACGATTGCATTTCATTATCATATCTGACTCCTTAACATAATATATTTCATGATTTGTAGGTATCTGTGCAGATATTGCAATGTCAAAGTACGAACACTGGTCATCCTTGGCACCTCTTCCATTTGAGATTGTCCTTTCTGCAGGACAAAAGGCCAAGGAGGAAGGTTGGGAAAAAGGCTAGTAATCCCCAACCAGTCCTTGCAGTAAATGTGTATTTTTCCTTTGATGGTGTGATGATAGCTGTAGCTGTTTTTATTGTGTTGGTGACAATGAAATCTTCTCACAGTTGTATCATTTTGTTTAGCAGGTGATGGTGATCCTGAGAAGAGGAGCAAAGTTCAGGACTTCAATGATTTAACTGGAGAGGGAAATATCGAGAGTATGCTTTCTGTTGAAATGGGATTGAAAGAGCTTGCTTCCTTGAAGGTTCTCTTCTAATCAATTACTCTTGTTACTTTAAAACTAAAGTAACAAGATCAATTGGCATTTTTCTTCTTTAAAACTGATTTGAGTTTACATGCTTTGGTGTTTCTTTCTCGGTTAACTGCTGCTACATGAACTACCTATATAAAAAAAAAAACTCCTGCTATATAAACTAAGATATTTAATGATTACCATTTTCAAGGTCGAGGAGGCCATTGTGATCTCACTGGCCCAACAGCGTCGTCCAAATTCTGCTCGACTATCTATTTCAGGTGTGCTTTGTATATTCCTTCTGATTCCTGCCCTAATTAGTGGATTTCCCTGTTCAATACATTTTTTTTTCTTTTTTCGTCTTTCATGTGGTCATTAGATTTTCCTGTTATGGATGATGAGCTGCCAATAGTTGGCCTTTCTATAAGAAGCCATTAGAAGGATAAGCTTAAACTTACCTAGCTGTGGATAATAGCTATTCACATCACTAGTTCATATGTTATCTCCTTTGTACTTTTGCATCAGGGCCAATTGTTTCTCCCCCAGTTATGTATATGCTATACGGTGGAGAGGGCAGTGATAAATTAATTGGGTTATAGACATTTAAGCTCCTTTTTTTTATTGTCTGCAGGATTATAATTATATATTATCATTGTGGGGCTGAGCCCATAATTTTTTGTTGGGATGCAGCATATCTTGGGTGATAAATCCACCATTCTTTGTATTGGACACCTGTGTGAGTATGAAACTTTTGGAGTTATAGTCACTGCTAATATTTTCTGATATTAGAGCAAAGAATGGAAACTTCTGATGAAGCATGGAAAAGTTGAATGTAGGAGGTATATATACATATTGTGGAATACCTGGATACCGGGACAGCAATATATTGGACATTATATGATTTGTAGTTACTTTCCGTGAGGCTTTTAGCCAATGTAATTGTTGAGATAATACCGTGGTTAAGGTTGAGTCAATAAAGGTATTTTGTTGTGTTATATTCCAAACTTTTTTTTCCTGGTTGCTTGTCCTCTTTTGAAAAATTTATTTTTCATGTTCTGCTGACTGATATTTGGGGCCATGGGTTCTTTTAATCTCAGGCCAACTTGTCAACCTTTAGCCTCATATGTGCATTAGTGGTTAGCCTTGCATACAGGGCAACCATCTCACTTGTTTTGCAATCTTGTTTATAGTGCTAATTTCACCTTTTCTGTGTATTTATATCTACTTGTGTCTTATCTTTTCAATCAACTACGTGATGCTTGTTTATCAATAGTTTTTCTTCTTACCACAATGCATGGGAGTCTTATTTTTATTCTTATTGTAAATTCTGTCCCTTCTATTTCAAAGATTTGTGATGATTGCATGACATCGTACAAGCATTCTGTTATTGGAGTTAGCCGGTCCTGATTCAGTAAACCACATTTTCTTGATTTAAATTTTGTTTACTAACATGTGCTTCCTTTTCACCTCTAATGTTTTCAGATATTAAATCACCAAGTGATCCGAAGTTTATGGAGGCATTTGGTAAGTCATATTTGTCAATTCCCTTACATTTTGCTTCAGAATGTTTGGCCACCATCTGCTGGATTTGAGGAAAAAAACTACCACTGTCATCAGTTGAAGATGGTAGACTCAATCCATATTCACAATAATTTATTGCATAATACTAACCATCAATTGGTCTTTGCTAGAGGACCAAAATACTTTTATCTTAATAAGTAATCAAGAATTTTATTGATGAAAGCAATAAAATTGATAGCCAATACAAGAAAATCATGGATCTTCAATCCATCAAAATATATATCGCAATTGACCAATGGAATGAAGTATTGAAAACAAAAACTCTAAGCTCATACATAGTCCTCAATGCTTGGTAGCATCAAGAATTTTGTTACAACGAGCCCATGATATTGGTATCAATGTTTTTTTGCAGAACTAAGCCCAGAAGAGTCAGAGGATGTTCTATTCAAGGAGGTCTGGATTTATTGTTTCTAGTCCCTTAATTAACTATGTCTGTAATCCCCTTCATGTTCCATTGTCTCGACATCTTTATTGCAATTTATCCTAGCTTTTGGTGCCTACACTAGGAACTTTCGGGCTTTCTTTTTGTCAACCTTTGCTCAACTGCTTTTAGAATCGACTTTGTTGGGTTATTGACTCTGGCTTTTTTGTCTTGTTTCTTTTGATCTTTTTCACCCACTTGTTAAAGTTATCTTGGATCACTTAGCCCGTGTAAGGATTTAACTGGTCTGCACAGAATTAGTCTTTGTGCTTAGTAGTCTTTGGTGTTACTTTTGTGGATAGACTTACGGATATGGATGACGTTTTAAAACACCAGAGTCTGATATTTACCGCATACAATTTGCACAGGCATGGCTTACATATTTTTGGAGGAGAGCCAAAACTCATGGTATAGAGGAGAACATTGCAAAAGAACGCCTTCAGTTTTGGATTAGTCGTAGTGGGCATTCGCCAAGTTCACATGATGCCGTTGATGGTAATTTCTACTTCATTCTATTTTAGCAGTCATCTGATGTTTTTTATTTCAGTAGAGCATGATCTGATATTTTTCATTTCAGTCGAGCAAGGGGTGATGGAACTCAGGAAATTGGGGATCGAGCATAGACTCTGGGAAGCATCTCGGAAAGAAATTGAACAAGATTCTTCCACCTTGATTGAACCGAAAGCTGCTGCATAATTGAAGAGAGTGCTTGAGATGTTCGGGGTTTTTTTCCATATATACATGCATGCATACAAACAAATATAAATTTATATATATATATATATATATATATGCAGCAGCTTGTGAGCATTTTTGTTGGGTCTTCTAGTTTGTGAGCATTTTTGTATGACCTATATCTAATGATCGAAGACATTAATTATGCACGTACGGTTGCGTACCCATATGTAAATCTGTGGCTGCTAGTGATAATAGGTGCTGATGTGTGTAGCGCAAGGTCCCATTATGTGAAACATTTACAAGAAGCTGGGCATGGTACTGGGAAATAAAAAGAAAACCAAATAAATAAACAACGTTGTACAGAATCTCCTATGTACAATTATCAATTATCCCATATTAGAGAAGGGAAGAGCAAAGGTTGATAGGAAAGAGGATAATATCGCTTGACATAGCCAATAACAAGCGAAAATGAATATCCTTTATGATTGTGCAAGTCTAAAAAAAAAAAAATCTGCATACAGGGCCACAGCCATCCGTAAACGGCTATATAGAGAGTGAGAGAGGATAAAAAAATAAGAATAAAGAAATGAAAGTGCAAAAGTCTGGAAATTCGTTTTGTCACCTCTCTGATGGAACGTTAATTGGACGTTGGAAGAAGGGAAGATGCCTTTATCTCTTTTGAGAATGAGGTCCCTATAATATCTATCCTCTCTGCGTCTGGTCTCTTTCACCAATCTATATGGGCACTTAGCACGCGTTGCTGCGTCTGTTCTCACTACTTTACCAAAATATGATCCGAGAAATTATATTTGAAGGGATGGTCGCATATTATTTTTAAAAAATAAAATAAAAAGAAAATTTATATAAAAAATTTAATGATATATCTTACTCTTTTTTAAGAAGAGTGCGGCGCTTACTCTGTTCAAAGTACTCATATTACAAAGCCCCATTACCCTAATTACCACAAAAGTTGCCCAGAAATTAGCGTTTTTAACTTTTCAATTATCTCGTGTAAGCTAAATAGTCTTATGTGCACTCGAATACAAGACTGGGCCTTTCCTTCTCGGTAGACACCACGGGAAAGAGAAAAAAAAAAGGATTCTTTTGGTTCAAAGAATACGCATGGGGAAAGAAGAGAAAGACACGGCAAATTCTAAAGTTGTTTTTGACCTAATCCACTTCTCTAACATATATTCACTTTATGTACAGTGGGATGGGCCATATTGATACGTTCACACAGCTTGTTCATACTCTCATTATCTTAATCCAGATTAGATGAATGATTCTACTTCATGTGAGGCAAACTTTAGGGTACCAAGATAATTAAGTTTTTATTTATTGCATTTTTTAAGCTTATCTATCATAACAGATACTCTATTGATTTGAAAGCCTGCTATATCAACTAGAAAAAAAACAGATGGTATATTAGTTGACAAGGCAGCTTTAGCCGCTATCACCAACTCGAGATCGACCTCGGCTTGAGCTATAATCTCATCAAGAGAATTGGTTGAAGGTACTTGGGGAGGATTTGATTTTTCCCTGCAACTTGTCAAGGGTGTTTGCGAGGGCCCATCCTTTGTAGAACTGGATTCATCTGAAGGTGTCACAGCCATACGAGCTTTCTTTTTCTTTCTTCTCCCCTGTAGTGAGTTGTGGCCCCTTTTTTAAACCACTCGTCGAAGATGGTGCACCTAGAAGTTCACGCCAAAAATTTAACATTAAAAATCTATCAATATTAGAGGGAGTGAAAATGACATCTGACCAGGTAGAGCTAACATTTTGTTCTAACCCAGCCTGCACCAATTGAATACGAGCTTCCTCTCAGGTAGAAGGGAGAATCTCGAATCCACGTTCCTCGGGAACTGGAGACCATGAAGCCCTAATAGAGAATTCCTTATTCAAGACCTCATCCACAAGGAATTCCCAACCATCACCCGAGATGAAGAAAAATTTCATTTGCCAAACCTTGGTGTGAGAATATTTACACTATAACTAGATCATTTTATTGTGAGACCTAAAACTACAAAGGTTCACATCCAAGCGGCTAAACCCATGAAGAGAAAGGAACTCATAAGCCATGAAATTGGGATATTCATCACCTGTAGGCTCCAACACTCGCTGCCAAAGAACGCAACATTAAATCCTCTAGACATTAGGCACCAATTGGGTTGGGGTAAGTCCTAAGACGTCTAACATGTCACAGATAGGTCGTACAAAAATGCAAATGAAGCTCCATCACAAACATGGCCATGTACATGGCAACAAAAATGGCCATAACTCTCACATCTACAACTCCGCAGCACTGGTCAGGCAGTCCTAAAGCCACCGAATTCGGGATATTGAAGCTGTTCCTCGCGACGTCCAGTTCATGATAGGAAATGGTTGAGGACCATTGGTGACCTTAAAAAATCAAGCGAGGAGCATTTTCCCCTTCCCTAATAGGGTTAGCAGTGGCACTTTCAGGACGAACAAGGGAATCATGGGGTCTTGAAGGACTAGCCCCACAAGAGGAAGCCATAGGATTGCTCTTAAAGGAAGCCATAGATTCACAGTGAAAGCTGTGACAGAGAGAGAAGAAAACAGAGTGCTCGAGAGAGAAGAAATAAGAGAATCAAAAGAGGAGAAGTGGGAAAGAGTGTCTGAAGACTAAATATCCATGACGGTTAAAGGAAAATGTGCGAAAGGGCGCGAAGGCGAAACGACATTTTGACAAAGGGGCACAAATGACAAAAAACCTAGATAACGAAGCGACGCTATAATTACAAGTCCCATCACACTACTTTGTGGGTAACTGGAAGTGGCTTAATACCACTCTGAGGCCTATTAGGCCGCTTCACGAGCCTAGGCTACAACTCAGGCCAATAACCCAATCTTCTGAGAGCCCAATCCATTCCAACCATTGAAAGAATAATCGATTGAGAGTCTCCTGGACAAGGAAAGCTATCCGATCATCTGGATTTGGCTAAGCTCTCCGTCCTGAGGCTTGAATTTGATATAACAGATAAGCCCACTATCACATGACAATAGAAATCTCATGAACTTTATATATACATATCACTCAGGTATGTGAAGGAGATATGATTAATTTGTCTAGAAAATGATATTCTTATTGATTATTGGCTTAGGCGTGAGAGGCGTTCTCCAGAATCTCCAAGCCACACAACTCTTTAGTTGCATGTGATCGTATTTGTGAAGCAGTGAAACATGTCTATAATATTGATATATATATACACACGCTAATATAGCATTTGTTGTGAAATTTATTATAATATAAAAATAAATAAATTTAAAATATAATCACATTTTTTTTAATCATCGTGTGATCCGCTTCAAAATTTCATTTTTATCTTCAAAATATGTATATAATGCTTTGACGTCTTCTTCCAGTTGTGAAAGTTTGTTTGTATGGAAGTTAGTTGAGATGGCCAACAGAAAGGTGGGAAAGGCTCGCCGGAGTTGTTTTCGATATAAAAAAAAAAGTCGGGCGGGGGTGTGTGCGCTGTGGTAGCCCCTTTTTATTTTTTTATTATTTTTTTTGGGGTCTTTTGTCTCTGCAACTACAACACGGTTGGTGCCGATTAATTGGAAAAATAAAAGAAATGTTTCACGTCGTATTAGTGTCTGTCTTGTCAGGCACGATTCAAAATGTCCTCCAACATCCTCAAGTGGAAATCATTCCCTCTTGACCCCATCATTGACAATTTCTCTATCACAGAGAGAGAGAGTCTCTTTAGCTCGCTCCAAATTCCAATTCATAATTATTTCACCTTCTTGTAAATAGTGTTCTTCATTTTGTTTTTTAATTGAAAAACTCTACATTCAGTCACCTCTTACAAGCGTTGAGTAAGCACGGGTTGACGTGGTAAAAAAAAATCTAAATGCACCGTTTTGTCCCTCTCTCCCTTCCTCTCTCAGTTTCCATCTCCCATATTTCCACTTTTCATTCCTCCCTCCCTTGAAGTCGAAGATCACTCGAAGCAGCGTTTCCCTCCCTTCATCTTCATTTCTATTCCAAGCTCCAACACATCGCTGCATAAACTTCTAAGCTACATTGGAGAATATAAATCTTCAATTGGGAAAAAGAAAATGACTCAGTTGCCCAGTGCTTCACAACAGAGAGAATAGTAAAATGCAAAATTAAAACAATTTAAAGTTTCTAGAGAGAAAGCCAGTTATGTGATTGATTTACTTGCTAGGAAAAGAGGGTTCGCTTCCTTCTCACCCAAAACAACATGGTCTATTGTTAGTAACGTACCCAAAAGAGGCTTGGCCTTGTTGCTTTGTAAATTCCCAATGA
>QEOT01121726.1:0-16232 GCA_003123785.1 Pterocarya stenoptera | reverse complement strand
GTAATACTAGTTATAAGTTTAAAATGTGCAAAAAAAATTTGTAAAAATGTGAGTTTCATGGTGAAAAAGTAAAATTTTCACACTTTGAGATCTACTTTTTTATAAAATTCTTGTGCAAGATTTATGTATTTGAAACTCGTATATATCATTTTTCTTTGATAATATTCTTTTGTATAGCAAAAATTAAAAATGTTGTGGAGCTTTTCAGGGTCTTGGAGAGTGAGCCCGCCATCCGTGCTAATTGCTACTGAGCATCCTCTCATTGTCATGCTGTTTTATGACTGGTGAGGGGAGATCAGCTTTGCTTTTCTCTTGCTGCCTTTGTCTATCTTTATTCTCTACTTCCACTGTTTCTGTGAAAAAAACAGGCCGATAATGATGAAAAAGGAATAGGCATTAAGCTCCTAATTCTGTATCTATCCATAAACAAGCTGGACAATTCCTAATTCATATATAAAACCATTATATTAAATTTGGTTTATGTGTTGAACGCGTCAAATGCACTTTCGTGTGAATGATTAAGTTTAAACTTTAATGTTGGTTCAATCTCCAGTACTGATAAGAATTCTTTTCAACTTCTTTTAATGGTCAGTACTATTGTCCCATAAATATATGACTTTCTGCATCCTCCCCGAATTTTATCTCATCTCTTGATCTTCATGTCCATAAACATGCCGAAAAGTTCTTACGTATTTATTCTCCATTCTTGCATCAGATGATCTCTCTCCCTCTCTCTCTCTCTCTCTCTCGAATCAGAACTTTAGGACTTCCAGTCTTCACCACTATGTATTGCCTGTAAATTACTGAGTGATCACAGCCTGTAACGTACAAGGCCAACCTCTCTCTCTCTCTCTCTGCCTTTTGTTTGGCCTACATCATGGCAAAAAGGTGACATTCTATACAGTGAGCTTTTTCTCACTTGCAATGCTTCCTTCCATGATGGCATGATGCCATTTTTTCTTCTTAGCAATGCTATAATCGTTCTAGACATCTCATGCAACATTCCTTGCTAGTTTTATGCGGAGGGAAAACGGTCTTGTAGATAATGAAAACTCCGGCGCCCTGCCTTGTGTGCTAGCTATTAAGCTGATAAACTAGTTTAAACTTCTTGCTGGTGGCATGCTTTTTTCATACCGAGTTGGGCTTATATCAACTCATGAATTTTTCATATATATATTTTTATATTTTTTCCAACAAGCTGCTTTTTTCATATATATATATATATATATATATACTCTTTCTGAATTAAAAAATAATTTATAAATTAATACGGTCATGAACTTAACTCTTTGGAGTCAAAAGTTTTTCTTCTCAAAAGTTTTCCTTCCTATAAATATATATATATATATGTTATCATTAGCCTTTTGTTGGAGAGAGAGAGAGAGAGAGAGAGAGAGATGTCCCAAGGACAGAACATGATCGAAGTAGCGTGATTAACGTGATAGACTCGGTGGGAGTAAGCTTTTCTTGGTCATGACAGCTTTGTGTATGTGTGTTTGTTGTCAACTGTCATTTACAAGTTAAACCTTGCCTGCATATATGCAAGAAGCTCATGACCCAGCTTTGCTGAAAACTCTATGTTACGGTGCTCCTCATCTTCCAACCTAGCTAGCTGGTACCTCATATCTATATATATACATATATATTGACTTGATATGATGGAGGGAAATCATTTTATAGGATTGGAGCCTGATTTTCTAATTTCAGTGAAAAATATTGATATTTCCATGATATGCTTAATTAGATGGCTCTATATATATATAGACGAATCCAATTCCCAACCAATATTGGATGATCTCATGATCACTATAATCAATTGGTCATAAGCTGGCCGGGTTCATCTATCAATATTTGACAAAGATCATAACGCACTCCCACGTGATTAATTCTAATGAGCGAACAAATTATTTGTTATATGCATGCATCTATTTCAATCTGATAGTGAAATTATAAGAAGATACGCTCTTTTTAGATTTTTCTATTTTATACTTGCGCACTTAAATCTTGTACCTTACCTCTCTCTCTCTCTCTCGATATATATATATATATATATTTACGTGTGTTTAAGTGATGAAACATGTCGTCATGGCATAATATATAACCTTTGAAATTCCTGATCAATTAGAGTTTGATTTGTTGTGGAGAGTACAGTGTGGTGAGGTAGGTACGTGCTTTAGGGTCGACAAAACGAGAAGAATGCTTTCATATCATACCCATTACCTTTTTTGTTTTGTGTTTTTTTCTTTTTGGACTCTTTCTGGTCTTTGGGCATTCAACAATATCTCATCCCCACACCTTCCACCAGCCTCATCATTTCTATTTTAGCCTTTTGTGCTTTTGCAGTTTTTGTCTTCCTTTTTGCATCTATCTTCAATTAATACATTTCTCTCTCTCTCTCTCTCTCTCTTTTTTTTTTTATTAATTTCAGTCTTACATAGAATGGTAAGATTTTGATTGTGAGCAGTCCTAGGTTTAATGGGCCAATTTTGGGTAAGGACAACCATTTACAGATTCGACCTATCTACAAAATTACATCATGTCTCTCCAAACCTATCTCCTTTTCCTATTTTATAATGAGAAAATCTTTAGTAATAAAAGAATTACATAAAAGTAAATTCACAAACTAACGTGACTTGATATAATATGTCATATTGTAAAGTTACTTTTAGTGTAAAGTGGATCTAATGGATCACATGAAGTCATGTCAGTTTATGAGTTTATTTTTGTATAATCTCTTTGTGTCTATAGCAGTTCTCTTTTACAATATCTTATTTTTTATTAATTTTATTATTCTCAATCACATTAATTAAGTAGTACTATGACATTAACATAAACTTAAAATGATCTCCATATTGATTTACATGCAGGGGGGCTCTTTCTTTTTTCTTTTAAGTTGTGATAGCATTAAAAATTGTGGTGGGGTTTGAGCCATTGACAGAACATTGTGGCATGAGCCGGTCTACCCAACATTATTGTGTGCAGGGCACTCAATTTCCCCATAATACGGCAGTCAGAAAATGCACCCCATCCAATTCAATAGTCTTGCTTAATAATTACTTGTGTTAAAAAAGATACTTCAGCAACACTTCATTTAACACACAGATAGGATACATGATTTGAGAAACAAATCAAAGAATTTCGTTTGTTCCTTTAGTTTTACATAGTAATGAGTTGTGCACAATCTACACAGAAGATTAATGTAAATAGGAAGTCAACATTATAAACAAATTGACTTCTGTTGAGTTAGTTCATCACTATCATGACCAGATCTTCTTCTTATTTTCCCTCTCCTTGATCCCTTGGTTATGATCTCTGCTGGTCCTCTTGTGAGTCAAGGGCCCCTGAGTAGCAGTGACTAGCTTTGTTGTTCTCATAACCCTTGCAATTTTAGGTGGATCAGATTTCCTACTAACCTTGGTATCATTTAAAGAAGTCGATACAAAAATATTGTTTTCTGCATCAGATTTTCTGAAGTCTCTTTTCCTCCTCATCTCATGGAGAGAATCACTTCCTTTTTGCAAAGTCGAACCTTGACTCAACGGGCGGTTTATTGAATTTGAACTTCTCAGTATACGAGCCTCAATCTCATTCATAAATTCATCTCTTATAAAGGTTTTAGGAGTGGCCCTAACTGCATCAGTGCAATCATGAATACCACCCTGAGACTGCTGCTCTTGCACCCTCAACTTATCTTCAAGCTCCTTAATCTGCGATTAACATGTCAAGGAGAGTCATTTTCCAGTTCCCTCCCGTTTTCATTTACATCTCACAACTTACAATTTCCCTAAAAGCAGATAAAGATTAAAAAGGAAAAGAAAACTCATGAACCTTCATTAAAAATATTAGCCAAAAAGAGAAAAAGTAGGCACTGACAATGACATGATGGATGAATAACACATATAACAGGGTAAACAGGGTGCAAAAGTAACTCAGCCATATGATATGCTTGTTTGTGAAATTATGAACATTTCATAAGAATGTGGGCATATTTTTTAACATAAAATTGGTCTGTTTATAAAACACTGAAACTTGTCCAAGAATGCAAAGAATATTTCATTAGAAAACTCAACTGAAAAGTGAAATTAGCCAATAGTAAAAAGAAATAATAAAAAAAATACCTTTTGATGAAGCAAGCAAGACTCTGAATTTTGTTCCTGCTCTTTTAGTTTTTGTTCCAGCTCATTCACCTGATTAAACAGTAAAAAAATAAACAACATCATTAATTTTAACTTCATTAGAAAACTCAACTGAAAAGTGAAATTAGCCAATAGTAAAAAGAAATAATAAAAAAAATACCTTTTGATGAAGTAAGCAAGACTCTGAATTTTGTTCCTGCTCTTTTAGTTTTCGTTCCAGCTCATTCACCTGATTAAACAGCAAAAAATAAACAACATCATTAATTTTAACTTCCTATGAGCTAGTTGATATAAAAACTAACACGACTGAGCTTTTCACAACCTCATGTTGAAGGTTGACAGTGTAAGACTCTGATTTCTGCAATTCCTCCTTGAGCTTGTCTTCAAGTTCCTTAACCTGCTTGAAGTAAAACTGTGGTTAACCTTTTCAGCCTTTCAACATCACCAAACGTGAATAACTGAAATCATATCCAAGAAGTAATGGAATATCCAAGAAGGTTGAGCAAGAAGTAACTGAATTCTAGAATATCCAAGAAGCCATATCATCTGGTCTTAAAGCACTGCATATGTTAGAGTGTGATTTTATAATATCCAAGAAGTAATGGAATATCCAAGAAGGTTGAGCAAGAAGTTCCTCAAGATATAAAACTTCCACCAAATATGTTAAGAAAAATAAAATAAAATAAAATAATGCATACCAAAAATTCTAAAAACATCAAATTCTTCCCTATTCAAGAGAGAGATTTTAGAGTTTGATACACAAACCTTCTGTTGAAAAGATGCAGATTCTGAGTGCCGTTGTTCTATGAGCTTCATCTCCAACTCTTTGACCTTAAGGAGAAATAATCTGAATTTAGCAATAATATAATAAAAAAACAGCATAATATCTACTATAATTTAAGTGGAAAGCAACCTTTTGCTGGAGATTACTGCAAACTTCTTCCCTCCCTTTCAATCTCTCAGATAATTGCCAAAGTTGCTTCTCAGACTGGTTATGGATGGCTGTCTTCAATTCAATCTGGCCTTCAAGCTCTTTAATCTTCTCATGTAGGTTTTTATGACTCTGATCTTTGCCTTTTGCCTTGCTCTCAAGGTTCTGTAAGTTCTCTTCTAGCTTCCTTAGAGATTCATCTTTGGATTTGGATTCCTGCCTTGCTTTTTCAAGCTTTATGCAATAGAAAGAAATAAGTAAATAAATCAAAGTTAAAATTTAACTTAAACATTATTACTGTAACTTGAAAAAGTGTGAATGGTATAGAAGAAATGCAGCTATTCATCTAGCTAGAGCTATCAATCCTATGGAAGCTGCTGTTCAGTCAAGAAAAAGAAAGAGTACTGGAGTGGCATAAACGCCCTAAGGGTGGGGTAGTAGTATTACGCGATGAAAGTTGAAGTGTCTTAATGGCAGCATGTAAAGCGGGGTATGGAGTCCAGGACTTGGATAATGTGGAAACTTTAGCTATCCTGAGAGGACTTCAACTCACGTATCATATCATATGGGTATCAAATGAATTTCACTGAGAGTGATTCACAGACAATTATCAACAGGAAGAATCTACCTAAAATGAACCAGTGCAAGAAGCTCTTTTCGCTGACATCAAGAATCTATCTAGTGGTTTTGAAGAGAGTTCAGTTATATTGGTAGAGAAGCAAATGGTGTTGCTCATAATTTGGCCCGGTGTTGTACAGATATGGAAGATAAAAGTCTGGTGGAATTAGTTTCCAGATATGGTTAAGCAACAAATTATTGTATAAGCATCTCTGTAATTGTACTGTCTTTGATATTTCAATGATATCATGAAGTATCTGTTATAAAATAATTGTGAATATAGAAAATGAACGAATAGTTGTAGTTATAAATCAAAAGGACCCACCATTGCTTTCAATTTTTGCAGTTCGCTTGTATCAAGCTGCTTCTTGGCAGGGCCCAACTCAATCCCACGAACCCGAGATGCAAAATTTAAAGAACTCAAAGTCTCACCCAAGTCCTTGTCTGAAGGACTAATTTGTACAAACATCAAAGTTTTGGAGTCACCCCCTGTAATACATGGAGAAGAAGCAAATGAAGGCCTGGGAGGTCAAAACCTGAAGTAAATGTTGGATTACAAGCAAAGTTTTTTATACCCACAAAATGCACCCCCCCGGGCGGCGGGGTCAACACACGCACTCATATTTAGACTAATTGAAATTTACCTAATGAGTCTTGAAGTAAATGTGTCAATTTGGAGTTCCTAGAACAGAAAACCAACATTGTTAGAATAAAATGTGAACTGTGATGGAGGAACAACAGAAAGGCAAGCAAGAAGTAGTTTATACCTGTATGGGATATGACTACTTTTAGTAGCCAAAGCTGATATGACATCTCCAAGAGCTGAAAGTGATCTATTTATATTTTGTGCTTCCTTCAGGCGCTCCCCTTGCACGTCAGTTTTCGAAAGCCTCTCACTGCCTGCCAAATCTACAAGCCAAAGCTTACTTTGGGTGCACTCTCCATTCACCAAGTTCTTTGCTTTTACCATTATACAAAGCATGCTGAAAAATATGGTCAATCATTAATGAAAGAACACGTGACAGATAATACAAATATTTCCATAATTATGCACAATGAAAGGAGCAAAGGAACAAAGTAGCGAAGGAACTTGGTACCAGTGAGATCGGCTACTATGCTCGTTCACATTATTACTTCCAACAGCCCTAGCATTACTTCCAGCATGCAGCACACTCCAGACTTGCCTGATGTTATCAACTTTGGCTTCTACAATTCCAGGAACATGTAGAAATCCTTCAGGAGCTTGCTTTATCTCCAACCTTTTTTACCCAAAATAAATGTTGATAAGTGACTAACTTGGACGAGATCAAGCCATGAAGTCTAACATGCTTCAAAACTTGGCTGATGATTTTTTTTTTCTAATTTTCGCATTTAAAGAAAGAAACAGCAATCTTACTTTTTTGATGTTGGAGATGTTGCCAGCAAGTCTCTAATCTGCTCGTTATAAACTTCAAGAACACTAACAGCTATGCTGTATGTAAAAGTTTCGCTCCTTTCCTTGGCAATATTAAACAAGTGCTCAAGAGTCCTATAATTAACTCCTCTGTTTTGCTCAGTACCCTCCATTGTAAATGTCTTTCCTGTCCCTGTTTGCCCATAAGCAAATATGCACACATTGTAGCCATCTAGCACTGATGTCACCAGTGGCGAAGCATCCTCAAACACATCAACTGTAAAAACCAACCAAAATAGCTTTTAATACTCATTTCACAATAAAAACATTGCTACTCTATCAACCAAAAGATAAACATATGTGCATACCTTGATCATTGTTTGGTGTGTAAACACGGTCGAATTTGAAAGACTTTTTGGTGGAGCCACCAGTCAGAATTCCAAGACATCCATCCTTCGCAGCATCAAAGTCTACAATTTTTGTAGAGCCAGCCGACATCTCTTCTTTACTTAGGGGACGACAGCGACAGAAAACCCTGATATTCCCTGATACACAATATATAAGTGGAGTTAAAAAGCTTCACAGAGCAGCACAAACTTCGATGATTTATTTAGAATAAAATTGAACATGCCTTTAGCCTCCTGAAATTCATTAAAAAGTTTCTTTAGCTTAGCTTGCTCTTCACTGTACTTCACTTTGAGATCTTCACACTGGGCAACTGCAGAACAGTTCAATGGGACATCACAGTCAAAACATCAACATAAGAACCTTCAATGTTAAGTCTAACTCAAGGAAATATTCTTCACTGAAGGGTTTGTAACTCAGACATACCCAAAGCCTGAACTGCAAAAACCATTTTATTCAACTCAGGAATTGAATCAACACAATCATGAGCTTCACAAGAAAGCTGAAGATGCTCTTTTTTCATCACCTGAATTCAAACCATTTGCAGAAATGCTTAACTTAATAGTGGGTTATGTATTAAAAATTTTTCTAGAATGATTGTGACCTGTAAGCAGTAAGAGCAATTTTTAGCAGTTACCTTTATTTTTTCATGTAAATTATTGATTGCAGCTGCCCAGTATATCTTATCGTGCTCGTACCTGCCGGAGATATTCCTCAGATTTTCAGCTTGTTTCTCCATAGTTTGATCTAACAAGGAAAAAATAGAAGGTCAGGAAGGTTACTGTCTTAAGCGAGTACAAAGCCTTGGATGACTTATAGTTGAACTCAATGAGGCTTCTAAAAGCGATTCTGAGGCAAAACTGACTTAAAAACACTACCCACTAATGCAATAGATCCTTTTTTCTTCCATTTCATTTTTCTTGTGATGGATAAATAATTAACATTACCCTATGAGTAGAACATGAGAAATACTTCATAGGAAATCTAGAATCACCATCATCCTTAAGGATACTTGGGCCAAAAAATTTTTGTAACTGGGAGACTAATTGTGTTGCAATGACGTTCAAACACATGTTGAACCACACGTTAAAACACATGTTCAAACACTAGTTAAAATGCAGACCTTCAAACACGTGTTGCATTGACGTAAAGTGTATTGACATAATTGAACCATTCAACTTCCATTATATACTATTATAAAAAATTCATTGATTTTTCTGAAAGACTCCCCTTCTATCACAACATTCAAAGAAACATAATATTTGAAGCTCACCTTTAGAAAGTGTGTTAAACATTACATTGTCAAGTTCCATCCTGACCTTGTCCAGCTGTTCATTTGCCACAGTCAAGGACATCCAAGCCTCGTAGCATTCTTTTGTCTTTCGCTGACACTGCATGGTCAATTCTTCTATCTTCTTCTCATATTTCATGGTGGATTTCGTTTCCAGTAGTTTCTTCTGAAAACCCCAAATTAACAGCCCACGTAAGCAGCAATTAAGAAGCCTCGATGGTTCAACTATTCAAGTAATTTTTGTGTAACCTGAGCCGAAGGAACTTCTATCATAGAAGCACAGTTGTTGCATTTAAGATATTCATGTGTCACTTGAGGAACTGTACCCAAAACATAAAGCAAATAAAAATTTTCTTAAAAAATATTCATATATGACAGTCATTAACCACTAAAACAAAGCAAGCAAAAGAAATGCTAGGATTATTACCTGACACCTTTGGCGCTTTCCTAATACAAATTCCACTAACTACTGGGCTTCCATTGACCCCTTCAAATCTTATCACAATTACTCCATCCTCCTTCATAGATACCCTTAGGTCAACCAACTGCAATGGCTTATTAGCTCCAACTACAGAGAAAATATCTAACTCTGATAGGACCTGCCATATTGACAAACGACAATGACCCCAAAATCGCACCATGGTCAGTTTAATACTATATATAAACATTTACGCATTGAGACGTTTGCTTAAATTTACTTGCCTTTTCTTCCTGGACATATATATTGAATACCCTCATTCCTTTAGGTCCGTTTGTGTTTATTATCTCAGCAAAATGAAGGTCAACAAAATAGTCTCCAGGAGGAAGATCATTGAAATGATAAGAAAAATTTCCCAATCGTGCAGACTGATAGATGAATGGAAAATCTCCGGCCTCAGTTATTGACTCATTAGTTCGGAAAACATTTCCCCCTTCATAATGTGTGTCACCCACAAATTTTGTACTGGAATCTACCTCGTTTGCAGCCTCACCTCCAGCATTTATAAACAGCACACATTCTTCTGGTTCAAGCAGACAAATAATAAATTAATACTAGAATGTTCAAAGCACTTCCCCCCAGCTTTTCCAATCCACTTAGAAAGGTAAAGAGTCAGTCTGGTGGATTTCGGGGAACTTCAGTGATAAATCATGGGATCATGCTAGGGAGCACCCCATTTCACAACCAAATGGAAATGACTTTTCATATATATTTTTATCTATAATAATATTTCTTGAATTTATCAAAGAAAATGAAAATATTACATCGATGGTTGTCAATGAGGTGCTAAGTATCATTTTCCTAAATTCCAAGTAGCATATGCTAACCAAGAGGTGCTATCTGACATTTAAGACCGCTAGCCCTAGGTTTGTTTGCTGAGAAATGTAGTAAGGAAAAAGAGAAAGATGTCAAAACTTACATCTCTTTGTTCATAATTTAGTACGAATGGAAAAGGAATAAAATTTATTAACCAAAATATTTTAACGCGATCTTATGCTTGAGGCTTCTTGTCTCAACTTTCAAGAGCCCCATAATTTAATTTCTTTTCGCTCCCCTCGATTTCTTAGTAACCAAACCAAGACTAATTCCGTATGATAAAAATCTTGGGGTTAATAACACTAACCTGTACAATTGGATTTGGTAAACCCATAAGGGATTAGTCTTGAACCAGAGTCACCGAGCATCGAATCCACCAAAGACTCATCGCCCGCGTCATTAACAGCAGAATATTTAGGTTCTTGATTCAAGGGTTCAACTTTTTCCCAATCGAAGGCCTCGGAGACTGAAGAATTTGGAACTAGGGTTTCTAAGTCTTGGTGATAAGTATCGAATCGGGTCTCTTCCATGGAAATTGGATTTTTGTGCGTCTGGTAACAGGGAAAACCTTGAGTTTCTGTGGCGAATAGCTTTTCTTGCGGCAAGAACGTAATTTGGAGGATAGAAAGGGTGTTGAGAACTTTCTTGGGTTCTTTACTTTTGTGGTGTTTGCGATGTTTGAATTTGAAATTTGTGTCTTTGTGACCGTTGGACGAAAGGGGACCGTTGTGCATTGTATATGCTGTGATTAAAAATTAAAAAGTCGTAATAATTTTTGACAGTTATTATTACATAGTTGATTTTGGTATGTCTCATTGTCTATCCCATGGAGATTAATGTTTGCATAAATATTTTAATAATAATAATAAAATATATTAATGACATTATTTATCACCAATTAATTGAAACTTCTCCCCAATTTTTGGATATTACTAAATAAATAGTTTATTTATACATTAGAAAAATTACAACAAAGATAACTTAATGTAGTATATTAGATTGTAAAATTCTTTTTATTATTTAATATATTATTTATTTTATAAGTTTACTTTAATAAGATCATTTGTGGATCTAACATTTCTTATCAAAATTTATGCTGATTAACCAATTTAAATTAAAATTTGGCTAACCACATTTAGTAAAAATAATTATTAAAGAATAATTATTCTCATCAGTCACTATTTACTATCCCACACTCCACATCCTATGAAAAAAGATTAAAAAAACTGTCAGGTGTGTAATATGGAAATGAATAATGACTGATGTATAACAAAATCTATTATTAAATATATGCTGATATATCAATAAAGTTTAAACAGATCAGATAGCTTGAACTAATTGGCATTCGTAGATATGTGACGTTAAGTTTATATTAGATTTGTTTAGTTTATAAATTTATTTTTGAGCAGTACTAGGGACACCGCTGCGGCTCCCGCTCGGTGTCTCGCTAACGTTAATTTATGTGGTTTTTTTTTTTTCATTTTCAACATATATTTTTTTAATGTTTTTAAAAAATAAAAAAAATCACATCTTTATTAAAAATTATTTTCTTAATCAAGAAATAAAAAAAATAAAATAAAATAAAATAAAATCCCAACGGGACTGAGAGCGGGACTGGGAGCGGGGGAAGTATCATTTCCCTTTATTTTTATACAATATTTTTATTTTAGTGATTTTTTTAAAATAATAATAATGAGAAATGATAGTTGCAGTCGTGAGTGTGCAAACGACGCGTAATCATCTTGAAAAAAGTGAATAAATATGTGACTCACATAAAAAAAATTAAATTTTTAATAGTGGACCTCACTCTTTTTCAAAATAACTACATGACACTTATACACTCCACGACTGTATGTAACATTACTCAATAATAATAGAACTTAAAGTCATTATAAAATGGTAATAATAAACTAATTTTTTTAAAATTAATAATTTAAAACAATTATTATTTGTTAAAAAATGATACGTGTAATATACATTTCATAATCATATTCAAAATTGAATATATTACTTTTATAATTTTTTTTATCCCATATTATTTTGATATATTATTTTATAAAAATATCTGATCTTTAAAAGATAATTATTATTTTAAATACGGTAAATATGATCGTATGTTTCTATTCGCTTCCCATCCGTTGAAAACACAGGCTTAAATTATTGAGTAATACTGCTCTTCCCGCTGGGAGTCTCGCTCGGGGTGGGAATTTTTTTTTAATTTCTTGATTAAAAAAATAATTTTTAATAAAGATACGATTTTTTTATTTTTTAAAAATATTAAAATTTATTTAAAAAATATATGTTAAAAATGAAAAAAACAAATATGACGCTCCAGCGCTCACCCTAGAACGACTTTAAATTATTTGACAAACGTTTTTCTTCTCTTAATCATCTTTATTCCACAGAATAACTTGTAACGTAACACTTCTAATTATTATAAAAAAAATGATATTTATAATTGTGAATAAATATAGCGTAAATTTTTTAAAATATATGTAAAATTTTTAATAATAAACTGCACTCTTTTTTAAAAATTTTACAATTGTATGCCTGTTGTAAATATGCTTTGCACATTTGGTCTGTTCTGGTTTTTCCTTTTCGTCAAAAAAATGGTTTTGAGTGTGTTATGGTGCTCTCGAAGATTGTATCCGAGGCATCTTTATGCAGATGAGAGGAACTTTAGGGAACTTTACAGTGCGATATCTCATCAGGTAAAAGCCTCAACTTTCTCACAATTTATTTCTTTTCATATTTCGTCGTATTTCCGGATCATTATCATTTACTAAGTGTTGAATCCTTCATTAACATGCATGTAATGCGTAGTTGTCACCTTTGTATACATTCCCATTGCTGATTCAATTTTCTGTGGAATTTGGTCTTCTAGGGTTAGTGTAGTAGGTCATATTTGTGTATGGATCCCTTGTTACTCTGTTTTGTTTCTACTTTGTGAATGCCACCACAGATGAGGTGCTAAAAATTATAAAACTATAATTTCAGATGGGTTGAGAAACATTGGCTAGTGCAAACCGAGTAGTTTTAGGAAATCATTTTGCATGTGAATTTTCTAAATGATCGATTACTCGTTTCATTCCAGTGATGCCATATATATATATATATATTCTAAATGTGTACACAAGGCTTTTTTAGCTCGAAATTTCAACTTATTATAAGTTCGTTATTTTAGTTTTTTTTTTTTTTTTTTTTTTTGTCTTCTAATATCGTTTAGAAACACTTGGTTATAATACAGCGAATAGGGGCATATATGATGTATTTATTGGTTCGTGGTTAAGAACTTTTGATGCACTGTGAATGAACAGTGCATAAAAATGCAGTCCCGAGCAAATCTTGTGCATCCGTTCCATGTGCAAAACACTTCCCTTGTAGGAAAGATTGTGACCAGGATCTTTCTTTCACTTTTCTTGCGTTTTCACCTATTTGTGGGGGTGCAGGCGGCTGTATTTGTGTATGTTTCATGATATGTCGTGTAGGGTGCTTGATCTTATGATCATTGACTTGTCTTTTGTAAACTTGTCATTACAATATTCCCATTTGTGCAGACTCCATTTTCTTAATATCACCAAATTTTTTTCTTGTAATTTATGATTATTGAGTTGAACCTGTCTTGAACGCTCAGCAATGGTTAACCTTATTTATTTGAAATCACATTCCTCATTGTAGCAAATTCACAAGGACACCACTTTTAGCTGTGTCATTGCATTTCAGATATTGGGAAGTTTGTGCACCATTTTGTGTTGGAGTTTGGAACAGGAAGTAACTTTTCCTTTAATAACATACAATTGCTTCCAAATTTGCAACTTTTCAAATGATGCCTTGAAGCGAAGGTTTTAGAAGCTTACTCATTTGAGAAGAAATTACTTAGAATTTATACAACCATAAAACATCAGAATGCATTTTGGTGTAGACTTTACGCTCTTCAAATGTGGTGCAAAGAAATTTCAGACTACCACTTGTGCTAGAACTATAATGGAAAGAGCGGATTTGTTTGTAACTTTTGGTGTTGACAGATGTAAAGAATATTGTTAATGGATTATTGGACACGCGATTTATAAGAAATATTGTTGTTTTACTTTTTTGTCTTAGATTTGATTGTCTTTGATTTTACAAATGAAGTCTCGTGAATTTGTGTATGGATGGTCTTGTCTGCTTATAAAAGGGGAAAAAATGGAAAATGTTGTTCGTGAATTTGGTTCAAATACTGTAAGATTGTCCTCCGACTTTGGTGCTTCCTTCCTACAAATACACATGTACATGCATATGCAATGCCTAAATATGCACATATTTACTTTTGGGGATTTTATTGCATTTGGATTGGTGAGTATAATTTCATTTCCTTCTATATAATTCGCCTTTTAATTGGCGAGTGATGTTTGTCCTCTTTGCTTGGTTTCTAGTGGATGGGTAGTTTAGGAAATTTAAAATATAAATGTGCACATGAAGTTGAGTGATCAGGAAATTTTTTTGAACTTCCTGTGTTCTATGCCAAGATCTTAGATGCCCCCTAGAGTATTCTACTGAGATGCACACATATGGTAGGGCAGCTGCCAGAGGGAAACGTCCTTGGAGACCCACCTGAAAGTTTTAACCCACAATTCTCGTGGCTGCTGGTTTTGGTGCTGCAGGCAGCATGACAGAGGGGCATGACACTCAGCACGGCTGTTTTTGTCAGAGATTCATGGCCATGATATTGTGATTCAAAAGGAACTAGGGTCTCTTTCAAAAGGGTTTGAGTTTGGTTTATACTTTATACAGTCTACCAAGAATGATGGGTACTGATCTTTCGAGGGAAGAACTTGTGGAGCATTCCAAAGAACTTAAAGCAAATGCAAGAGCAGCTCCCAGTGCAGACTTTGGTTCAGTTATTACTAAGGAAGTGCAAGCATAGCCCACAAAAGTTTGCTATTTCAGCTGCAATGGAATAGGATTTATTATATTCGGAGTTTTGTTCTCATTGACATAATGCACTTTCTATTGCCCTAGCTGGTCGTTGGTGCATACTTTTGTTTTAAATTATGCATAATACCTTTCCTTGATTTGTGGTACTTTATTATATCTTGATTGTTGAATTTACAGGCAAAAAGATCGCATATGTAGGCAGCAGATTAATACAAAGTGGGTTTGAAGCTGAAGCTAGAATGTTGCTCCATGTACCAAACCGTGCTTCAAATTCTCTCCCCTCTTCAAATTTAGCTCTACACAGCTTGTCTTATATTTTTACACAACCAGTACACCACTGATGTGGAAGCGGTGTGTTGGGTGTTTGACTTTTTTAGAATTTTAATGGTCCCACCCCGTTTGGATTGATAGATGAGATGAGTTAAAATAGTTTGTAAATAGTAGAAAGTAGGGATGGGCAGCGGGGCTCCGCACCCTGCTGCCCCGCTCCTGTCCACTCCGCCCTCGCATAGTGGGGCGGGCAACCCCACTCTGCCCATGCGGGGGTGGGGGCTCTTGCCCTTCATCTAGAGCCTCAAGCGGGGGCGGGGGACGAGGAGGGCCCAACCCCGCCCCGCCCCCGCTTACAGTTTTATATATAAATATATATATTATATATATAAACATAAATATATATATTTATATTTTACAAATTGTGTATATATAAATATATATTACAATTTGTTAGACTTGTTTGCAAAATATGTACTAACAAATTTAAAAACTACATAATTTAAAAATTAATACACTAGAACCTATACAAAATATGCACTAGTAAATTTAAAAATTACACAATTTTTAAATTATAGTCATATTTACAAATTTTAAATTTACAATTTGGGTATAAAAATGTATTTTTAATCACTTTTAGACTTATGAATAATTTTTAAACCTAGTGAAAATGTAGTATATTTTTTAAGTAGACGAAGGCGGAGCTGATTGGGTATCCATCATGCACCCTGCCCCCGCATCCTGGGGCGGGGGATGGGGGTGAAAATCCCACCCTCCAATGCGGGACAGGGTGCAGGGTGCAGGAAAGGGGTGAACCCGTCCCGTAGAGGGCGGGTATCACCCCTAGTAGTAAGATTTGTGAGTTAAAATTTGTAAATAGTAGTGAGATTATTGATCTCAACTTATCTCTCAATCCAGATTGAGAGTGTTGTGTTAATACACCAGCTTGTATGTAGTAAAACTCTTTTGTGCTATTACCG
>QEOT01121725.1:0-16230 GCA_003123785.1 Pterocarya stenoptera | reverse complement strand
CAATCCAAAATACATATATAATGAATTTATATATTTTTTGAATGTATGAATTTCAATTTATAAATTATATTATAATTTAGATCTAATTTAACTAAATTTTTTTTTTAGACCTGATATGTCATTCAGTTGAGCGGTGGGCGAGATGAGATGTGATTTCAACCCCACCCCTGGCACTGAGGTGGGATAGGAAACCCTCCCCCAACATGGTGCGGGGCGAGAGGCAGGGAGAGGGTGCCCCCACCCCGACCATACAGGTAGCACCCCTAGTGTAGATAGTATCTTAGAATACTCTACTATTATTCATTATTTTATTATTATTATTCATTACTATTCATTATTCTATAATTACTTTTTTATTATTATTCTAACTTAATCTTTATTAGGAAATTTTTTATTTAAAGAGAATTTTATCAAATATAGTTTTACAAGTACTTTAGACTCTTAGACACAATTATAATTATTATTATCAATAAAGTTCTATAAACAACTTACACATTTGAAAAAAAATGGGCCCTTGTCTCTTCAAAGGATTATACAAAAATCTTTTATGAACATTGAAAAATTAAATTTTACTATTTATAATTTTCACATTAATTATATATTAAACTAATAATGACAAAAGATAAGTGTATTTTTAGAAGGAGAATAGGTAAAATAATTATTATATGTGAAATTTTTAAAAACTAATAAAGATATAATATCTATTTGATATTATTTATACTCTCATTTTTATTGAGTTAATTAAAATTTTTTATTAAGTATATATATATATTTTAAAAATTCTACTTTATATATCTATATTTTGGGAGCTTCTTCTATTAGGGTCTTAAGCAATTGCCTAACTTGCCTAACTTGCCTAATGAAAGGGCAGCCCCGAAAGAGAGAGACTGTTAGCTGCGGTCGCCATGCACAACCATCATCATCGGAAAATGGGTTGGGCATGACCAAAATTTGTGTTTGGGCTCGCCCATATATTTCATATTCATCGCTGGGTTAGATGATCCAAGCATTGGTATTAGTATGGCTTAGGCAATATCTTACACATACATTGACATTCAGTTCCGAAAAATCACCAAGACCAAGTTACCTAGGCTTGCGCACGAAGGATGTTTTCGGCTCGAAAAGAGAGAGTTTTTATTTTTTATTTTATTTTGTATGTAACAACTAAAGCAAAGGTTACACGCAAAATAAATTTGTTTATTTATTCTTAATTCCGTTAAAAGGCTTTTTTTTTTTTTTTTGTAGATGTTAAAGTAATGAACTTTTAAACGTGTATTTATTCATTTCATTGGACTTTCGGAAGGGTTGATTAGTATTTGATACTAAGGAAAGGACTTTAATTTTCAATATGCACATCCTGATACATCCCACATAAAACTGGAATTGGAGGGAAAAACGATTTCAGAAAAGAACAAAATGCACAAATTTCACATCGCCCAATGTGCGAAAAGGAAGATGCCGGGAAAATTCCATCTGCCATCTGGGTCTTCCAAGTAAGTGTCCAAGTTCAAAAGGGGTAACATGGTGGATCACAACTGAAATCACATCCTCCCCTATTGGCAATAGCCCTCAATCTAAAGCTTGTGCAGACAGAGTTCATACATCTAGAGAAGAACACAAAATATGCCAAACTCACCCCTCCTCTGCTGGGTACTGGATGCTCCAAATTACTAGGTAATAAAAAATGTCTTACAGATTTATAGATTCCTTTCTCGGTGAAACTGACGATATAAGTTTTGCAGCTAACAATCTCAAAGTTATGCAGTTCTTAACTATCCTGATCTTACCATTCCACATTACAGAAGCAAATCAGATTCGAGAAAAAGCGACAAAATGAAAAACAAGAACAAAAAAATACTACCAGATTTGAAGTTTTCATTTTCAAACTGAGTAAATTGGGCAGTAGATTGACGACTACAGAGATGGATCTGTACGAGGTGGGTAAAGAACCCCCACATCTCATAAAAATAAGGGCATCATACATCCTTAAATGAAAGGGCGATTCCCATCAAACACCATGCGTGCGCGATCTCCTGGAAATTCAGGATCGTTGGAACAATCTTCTCTCATAAATTCTTCTTTTTTCGCATTTAGAAAGGAGAAAAAAAAGTAGAAAGAAAAATAAGAGGGAATGTGAAAAAAATAAAATTAAGAAAAAATAGAGGAAAAATCATCGATAATAACCATCATAATCATCATTATCATCGCAATAATTAGAGACACAAGGCAGTGCACCGGAGATCATCACCCGAAAAGTCAACGTCATCCAGCGGTGGTGGTGGTGGGAAGTTGAGATCGAACGGCAGGGGATGCTTCCGGCACAAAGACGACGAGATATCGCAGTCGTCATCGATCACCGAAGAGGATGAATCGCAGTCGCTGTGGCAATCCTCCGGGACCAACGGAGGCGGCTTCGGCAGTCGTCTCCGTACCGCCACAAAAGCGTGCTTGGACTGTAGAGGCGGTGGCCTGGGCCCACTGAAGGACTCGACCGTGCTGCTCATGCTGCTGGAGGCGGGCCTCGGGGGATCGATAATCTGCTGCTCCAGGAAACCATCGTTCATCGCGTACAAACGGTGATGATCCACAAACGCACCGTTTTGGTGGTTCTGGTTTGGATTGAGCGGAGAGAAATAGGAAGAGGGGGAGAAAGGGAAGTTGGTCTTGGCTTTGGGGCCGCGGAGGTTACGAGCCGCAGCATCGTAGGCTCGGGCGGCGTCCTCGGCCGAGTCGAAGGTGCCGAGCCAGACACGGGTCTTCTTCCAGGGGTCTCTGATCTCGGCCGCGAATCTACCCCATGGTCTCTTTCTCACGCCCCGATACCGTGGCTCATTGCCTGGATTTCTCAAAGCCGAAACTGCTGTAGCCGGGGCTCCCGACGCATCCGCGAGCACCGTCCTAGCCGCGGCTCCTCTCCCTTTCCTCATGATTCACCGATAAAGAATATGCGATCGACACAACAAATCAAACCGAAGCTGTTTTTCGAAACAGGGTTTACGACAGCTTAGACGAAAATGAACATAGTTGAAGAAATAGCGCAGAATAGCTGCAAGAGAAAGAGATGGGGGGTGGGAGGAGAACCGTATAGGTATGGCAGCAGAGGAGCACCTTCTTTTCTACAACAAAATAAAAATGAAAAAAAAAACGATTTTAATTTAATTTTAATTAATTTTGGGGGAGTGGGTTCTTTGGGTTTCTCTGGCTGTAATGGCTTTTCTTTCTTTTGCTTTTCTCGATTTCTCGACCTTTCTCTTGCCCCCACAAACCGACCCTCCTCTGATTTCTCTGCTGCTTTATCGATTTCATTTCTTTAATTTTAATTTTTTAATTTTTTATGATATTCATTATTCGGTGTATTATTTTTTACCAAAATAATGAAATTGAGAAAATGACTAAAATGGGTCCTCTGCACTGCATCATTCTTTAATGTCCACTAGTAAATTCTGTGTGAATGCTTATTGCTTTCATGTGTCATGTGACATGTCTCTTTCCCTCTCTCTGTCCATCTCTCTGCTCTCTGTGTATTTATTTATTTATTTTCCGTTTGGTTATAGTAATGATACAGAGGGATTCATACTCAGTCTTATCTGTAATTTTCCCTCTGCTTAATTAATTTTTGTCATTTTCTTTTCATCTATTGGAGAACAAGACTCATTTTTTGTCTATTTATTTATTTATTTATTTTCCTTTCTGTTTTTTATATTGGTCAACAATGCTCATAGTCCATGACAGCTCTTTTGGCAATGCTCGGGAGATTAATGGAATAATAAATCGGCTACCCTCTTATGGCAGACTTGAGAATTTGCTCGTCGGTCATTCTTATCCACTTATTTTCTTCTTCAGGACTCGTTTACTGAGGCAAATAGAGTCGTTAGTAGAGTTTTAATACATGCAAATTCAGCGTGGTATTATTTAAAAAAATACAATCTATTATTAAAAATTAATTTTTTATGTGAATCTTAAATTTATAATTTTTTTTAAATACTAATTTTAAAAAAAAAAATGAGGGAGACTTGCATTTTAGAACCAAATATCATTTCTCTATTTAATATGTTGCTTGAAAAAAAGAAGAATGCTACTATAATTTTTTAATTTGTTTTTTAATTTTGACCGCTCATGTATTTATTTATTTTTTTCTTAATAGTTAAAAAAGTAACTATTAATGTTTTTTTTTTAAATATTTAAACATGTTTAATAAGTTTATTTATTTTACTTGAAATGAAGTTAACGTATTCTTCACTACACAATCTGCCGTTTGGTGAAGTTGTTAACCTTACCATACTCTGAACTTTATTTCCACAACTAAATTGAATAATTATGTAGTACCAAAATTTCATCATTCGTAGAACACACTCCTCAATACCATTTCCAGTTTTGATAATTCCTATTTGCTCTGCCTTCGAAGCATTATCTGCTGCTTCTCGAGGAAAAAAAAATTAAAAAGAAAAACAATAAAGAAACAGGAAGCACGAAATGGGGGAGGGCCCTCCGGATCATATTGCCTTTGCCCATCAAAGATGTTGCAACAAAAATAATGGACAAAAAACATCATAATTAATCACAAAAAACCATTATTATAAAAAGAATTAATAAATTTTGTTAAAATAATTTTACATGTTGATGGGTCAATACGACTGACATTAAAAAAAAAATATTCAAAGAAATCTGCCATGTGTGATAAGACTACTTACAAAGTCATACTCTAAAAGCTTTACCTGCCTCGGCCTCATTAGATAATAGGCAATAACGCAAGAACCAACTTTCACGCCCACCGCCTCTTTTTGTTATCGTTACATTTTTTAATCCATTTGTTTCCTATCTATCATCTCAAGCACAAACGAATCAAGATATGAAAGTCATTCAGGTCAAAGATCATCATATCGTTCACAAAAATAAAGTCTTCTTCCAACAAAAAAAAATCATTCAGATAAATAAAGTCTGTTAGAGTGATAAAATATATATATAACTCTAATTAATTACTTGAAAACTTGAAATTAGAGAGTTTAATCCATAGCAAATCACTACACAAAAATGATTATCAAGAATTTAAGACACATGATGACGTGTATATATATATATGACTGCTTCTATTCTAAAGTCTTTAATTTACACCACAAACTGTTTCTGTAATATAATATGATTTGAAAGATAAATTTTTTATGAATTAAATATTATAACATAAGTGATGTGGATGATATGCTCTTAAAAATAAGTAAATTCATATAACATCGATTAGTAAGAATAGGATCTCCTATTTTAACTGAAATTGAAATTAATTATTTGGTATAAAATATGAGTATTTGAGTTATTACATTTCTAAAGATAATTAAATTTATAAGTAGAATGATAAAAACATCATATATTTCATGTGAGGGGAGAAATCTCCATAGGCCTGGGACGAGGCTCGGGTTTGGGCTTGAGTCCGCGCACGAGAAGTCGGGATGGACTAGGGTGGCACAGAAGGCCCAGGGAGAAGAACGTAAGGCAGGAGTCCTAGCAAGCGGATTGAAGATCGTACAACCTGACACCACTAACTAAAGGGCCGCTGATTTTGGCGTGTCAGGGTGGACTGACATCCGGAATGGTCGACCATCGGGAACACCCATATCCTGACATAGCTGCCTGAATGGCGCAGAAGGACAAGGGAGCTCATTAGAAGCCATGCCGAATTTAATGGAGTAGGAATGACTCTGACTAAGGCTACGTTGCATTTAATAAACAGGAGCAGGCGTGCATGGCAGGGCCATGCCGCATTCATTGCGTCCTGAGGGATGGCACGCAATGCAAAAGCCCTCATGGGTGTCATCAACAACACTGGCCAAGCTTGGCAGGATTGGTGGGAAGCAGGAAATGGGCAAAGACACGTGATCTCAGTACGGAGCCGTCCACAAGTCATTATCACCTCGGGACCTGCTTACGCCAATATAAATACCCCTTTGTCAAGAAATGGATTACTTAATCTTAAATATCGTTTATTATCTCATTCTAACTTTCATTCTTCTATTCTTTTTTAACCTTAAACTGATTTGCGAGTCAGACGTACCACAGCTCCCGAGCTCCCCCACCCTCCTTATTGTGGGAAAGAATTTAAGCACCGCTAGCGTGGAGTGGCCCATAAACGCAACATCAACATTTCAGGTTGTCCATATGTAGAGAACAATCTATTTCTGATATTGCTGTATTAAGGGAGTAGAGTGTCCACTTTCACAGGAGTGGGAATGTCAACGAAAGCAGGCACATGATTGTAACTTGTGAGCAATCGGTGGGAGGCGTGTAACTTTTATGTGAGGTGGCGAATATATGTAGCTTAGAGTCTTGCTACAACCACCCGATGGTGTAGTCCCCTAAATTCTTTTGAGAAGATTAAGAATTTATTTGGGTACAATAATTATTTTATCTCATTTTATTTTATTATTATAATTTTTAAAATTTTTAAAATAAAATATAATAAATAATTTATTTTAAAAAAAATTTTAAAATAATAATAATATTAAAAAATAATATTTTATTTAATTTTTAATTTTATATCAACTCACTATCCAAATAGCATTTAAATATATTTATTTCCTACATTTATTTCATATATTTAATTATTTTTAAAAAAATCATGACATTGTTAAAAAGAATATTGCTAGGGTGCCGTCATCAGTGATCGCTTGAAGCGCCCCTACACAAAATTTCCAAATTTCTATTTTGGTTGTAATTCGTACTTTTATTGGAAGGCTTCCATTGATATTCAGCAAAACCATGATTCATAAAAAAGTAACCATTTAATGCAACTGAAATTTTGAAGACCCTTTACACCATATAATGCTATTGCCTGGTTTAGTGTCGATAACTCGGATTGAGACTCATAATTGTATCTTACAGCTCTCTTTTTACAGTGAGATTATATGAGATAAGATAATTTTAGATAAGTTGAATAAAATATTATTAGAATATTATTTTTTAATATTATTATTATTTTAAAATTTTAAAAATTTAAATTATTAATTATATTTTATATAAGAATTTAAAAATATTATAATGATAGAATGAAATCTTTTACCTATCCAAACAAGCCTAAAAGTTTAGAAGCCATGTTGTGTCCAGATATATATAAGAAATGTCGGAGTCCATTAAACGCTAAGAGCATCCATATCCGGATGAGCAAATCTTTTCCTAAATTTTAGCTACAAATAATCTTTCTCTAAATTTTATCATAAATTTTACTTATCCTTTCAAAACCTCTTACATTTCACTCCCTATTTTTTTTTCTATTCTATTAAAATTATATTTCTCTATTCTTTTTTTATATTCTATTAAAATATAAGTTTAGAATTAAAAAAAGATTAAAAAAATGATTTAAGAGTGCTACATAATGACGTAGCAATCCTAAAATCAAATATTATTTTAGGGATGAGATGTAACTTCCTAAAATTTGGCTACTAATTGGTTATAGGGAATGGGTTGCTGGTGCTCTTAGCAATAGCATCGGGTTCTTGATATTGGTCCTTAGCTAAATTATAGGATAAAAAAATGAAAAGGAAAGAAAAATGAGCTACCTCCGGTTCACTATAATAACTTTTGATTTTAGGATGTGTGCAGTTGATTTTTGTTTTTTTATTAAAAACATTCAGATTTTTTTTTTTTAATAAATCATTCTTCCTAAATCCTAAATCATTTTTTTTATTCCAAATTTAACAATACATTTAGATATATTGATTGCTCCTACTCTTTTTTAGAATTACAAAAATATCATAAAAATATTTTTTTTTTTTGTTAATATGAGGATGATTATATTTTTATATCTTTCAATAATATTAAATAAAATCATTTTGACTAAACATTTAACTAATTTTTATTAACAAATACACATTTTCACATTGTTATATACGATTTCAATTACCTAATCATTTTTAAAATTTAACTTTTACAAAATATTATCGTTGTAAAAAGTAAATTTTGACAAAAAGTTATATTTTTCTTAAAAACATAATAATTTTGAAAATATTTATCTTATTTGCAAAAAAAAAATTAAATTTTTGTTTAAAATATTTGTTAAAGAGTAATAGTTCAAAAAAAATAAAAAAAAATAAAAGAATGAGTAGTTAATATTATAAAAGGAAGTGGGAAAGAAATAATTAAATAAAATATATAAAAATTATTTTGATAGAATAGATCGAGTGGATGCTGAGGACCCCATCCAACACAGTACACACCCACTGCCAAAACCATGCCGGGGCCCAGGCTGCCAGCCCTTACTCGTAATCCGTATTTTCTCTTTATTTTAGTTTTGTTTTGTTTTTGATATTTGGTTGCTTGTCGTTTTATTATTTTTACTCTCTTTTAATTGAGATTGGTTCGGTGGTGTGCAAAGCGACAACGAAGGTGGCGTTAATGTGCAGTACAGGGGATTGAACGGACGGCACGGAGAGGGATGGATTGCCACAGTGGTTGTGACCCCCGCATTCACGAGTATGGCTCCTCTCCTTTTCTTGTTGACCATTAACGCCACTCGCCATCTCCTCGTTCCAACAAAAACTCAAAATTTGCTACCTATCAAAGAAAGACGATATATTTAAGATGAATGTTATCTACCAGTACTTACTATTCATTCTCACAATATACATTTATAATTTTTTATTTTTTTATTTTTTTTATAGCGTGTGAAATGATAAATAGTAACTTATAAAGAAAAAATGTAATAAGCCACTCATTCTTTCTGACACAAGCAAATTCCTATGACGGAATTTATTACAACGAGGAGATGATGCAACATTCCGTCCCTTCTTTCTAGCGACTGCTAGTTATTGAATGAGCCTGATTTTAAGTAAGACAATTATAATATTTTTGAAGAATTTCAAAAATATTATAATTGTAGAAAATTATTTATTAAAATGATTTCAGTTATTTAAAATATTATGAGATTTAAATTATGTTAAAAACTCTAAATTAATTAAATGGTTTTATTCTATTAAAAGTGATTAACAAAACTTCATCATTTAATTAATGATGAAAGATTATATTTTATAAACTAAAGTTTAGTTTGAATAATATTCTATCTTAATTTCCCTCAGTGTTTTAACTCCTCACCGTTAGATCGATTTGAAGACTCCAAGATGAAGGGTTGAGATTAAAACACTAAGGCCCTTAGCTTTTTTCCCATTTCCTCTCTTTTCCTCTCTCTCCTCCTGTTCTTCCTCCCACGTGGTTTCCCCTTCCCCCGATCTCCTTTTCCAGCCCCCAGTGTCGCCATGTGCCACCCAGCCTCACCACCACTACCAGCAACTCCCCCTCACGTCGGCGAGCACCTCCCCACCATCGGCAACCACTACATAGCTCTCTCTCTCTCTCTCTCCGGTAGCCCAACCATTTATCTCCCCCTTGCGCCGTCGTACATAGCCACCCAGGCAACTGCACCTCCACCACCTCACATTGGCGACCTCCTCTAGCCACCCCCATGACCAGCCAAGCCTCCTTCCTCCCGCACGTCCTCAACCTCAACCACAGTATGTCACCACCCACAGCGTCCAGCCGCCGTCTCAAGCCTCCTCTGGCCACCATCGGCCTACCCCAATCACCCATAGCCCCGATCTACCCCTCACGCACGCCCTCTCTCTCACATGTGTTTTCCCCACCTCACACACCCTAGATCCGTCGTAGGGCAGCCATGCAGCCACTCCACCACCACCACGAGGTCATCATGAGTCCTTCCAAGACCACACATAACTATCCTCACGCTAGAACAACCACCATAAGCGGTGGACAGCCACTATATGTGGCTAATCGCCACTGTACATGGCATTAGCAACACACACGGACTCCCCACCAGTCGGCCACTCTCGCATAACCCAGATCTACCCATTAAAATCTTAAATCCGATCCCTGAGATAGTCTCGTTATAATTCACTGTAGTGACTACTACCGCCCAAGCTAGTGGCTTCCGACGCCACTAGCCATACCAGACTACGAGCAAGCCACGGGCTATCTCGTCGATGGTATAACTCTCTTTCCCTTTATCCTTGTTATTATGTTAGTTGGTTGGTTAGGTTGCGGACTGTGCTGTTAGTATTTGTGGAATTCACTGTATGTGTGGTGATGTGAAACAAAACGAAATGAAATGATATTTTACGAAAAGCATGTTAAGTGGTTAAAGGTATACGTATGTGTAATGACCCTTCTTGGCAGTCCCTTTTTATGCAACCAAAGTGCATGTAAATGAATGATTATACGCTGTATCTATTGTATGTATTTTCTCGAAATGAGATGTGAGGCTTATGGCTGATGCTTTAACTGATACTTTAAATGACACGAATAAAGTGTTTTAAAATGTCATTATGAACTAATGTTAAAATGTCCCTATGAACTGATGCTTTACAGATGCCATGAAAGATGATGCTTAAGCTAGTGCTTTTAAATGACATTTTTCCATGAATGAATTGTTAAATGAAAATGACTAAAATGAAAAGACTGAATGAATGAACGTTGTAATGTATGAAAATACGTAACAGCCATGATTGAATGATAGGGTACCAAAGGATCAGGCAAATTACAATGTCAGGTAAGTAGGACTGGTAGTGCACCCGGGGATGCCCCCTGATTGAAAGAGATTTCCAACCTGTGGCTACAGGCGAAATCTAGGTCCAAAGGAAGACCACTAATCCCAACACACGGGGCGTAACAATGTGTACTGGCCAAATGAAAGTGATAAAAAAAAAATATATGCATGCATCGAACTCTTTAAGAAATGAAAGCACTGATGAGAGAAACGTTTTAAGAAAATAAAACATTTTTTAAAGAAAAATCCCGCCTAGTGATGTTTTCAAAATGAGTGTATGTCTCATATACATATAGTATGTATGGAGTGATGAATACATGAATGAAAACTTATGTTAATATATTTTAACTGTATGAAGTAATGCTTACTGAGTATTCGACTTATTTTAACTTTTATGTATGCCCCTCCCCCCACATGAACTAAATGAGCAGAACGCGTCAAGATGGATACGACTTAAGGGGAAGAGCACAGAAGTTTAGGCATGAGAGTTTTAAATATATGAAAGGCCTTTTATTTTAAGATTCGATGTTTTTCCGCTGTAAACCTCTTTTATTCTCAAAGTACATTTTATTTTATAACGTGAAGTATTGCACCTTGAGTATCGAAGCAAAAGTTTTAAAACGAATGATCATTTCCGTCGTCTTTTCTAAAATAATTTTATAAAAAATTCCACCACAAGGACGGTCGTTATAAAAAATTTCATTAAAATATGATATATATTTAATTCGAGAGCCACACTAATTATAGAGAAGAATCCTTGATCTATGATTTTTTTTATAGGTTGATCTATGATATTTACTTGTTGAGATGATATTTTTTCAATTCAGAAATTTTGTGTTCTTCTTTGTGCACAAGGCGATGTGATTCGTTCTGTAATTTTTTTTAATATAAAATAATTGTTGAGTTTTGTCACATCAGTAGAGTGCGTAAGAAGTATGTGTAATTGACTATCTATAGGAGAAATTTTTTTTAATATTAAAAAAATTACTACTAACAAATTTACGTGTATATGTGTTTTCTTTAATATTTTAAAGAAATAAAATCCACTAAAAAGTGGTAGAAACAAGAAATATCTTAAATATGACGCTGAAGTACGCGTAGCACGCCACTGGCACTTTGTTGGGAAACGCACGATAGCTCCGGGAAACGCAGTGCAACACATGCAGAGTCAACACTCAACACACGCCTTTTGCCTGCACTTTGTTGGCCATTGCATAATTGCAATCCAGCGCTTACTGCCGTGCGTGTACGGCTATGGTCGACATTGATAAATGATAACCTGTGTACGCGGCGTGATATTGGTATGCGTCGGGCAACTTCACTCGTAAACACGCTGTATATAAAGACGCAGCGCCCTTGCTACGAATAATCACAGCATAATAATTTTACTTGTAGTTTTTTTTAAATGATATATTATTAAAATAATTTATAAAAGTATTATTATTTTATAAAAATATTAATATTTTAAAATATGATTGTACGTATTTATCAGAGATAATACAATGGCTTGCCTTGCCTAGGTTACGTTAGCCAGAGATTAAGATATAAGCATAATTAATTTGTTCATATCTCGCTGTCAATAAAAAGCTAGCCAACAAAAATATATACCTTTTTAACTAAAGCTATATATTTTTGTATCGATTAATTACTTACCAAGTTGGTATATGTTGGGGATAAAACCAAACCTGTAAATCCACCCCTCAACGTAAAAAGCCCACCAAAGGTAATGGATTGAGCAAGATATAAAACTGTGTCAAGACTACTTAAGAGAAAAGGTTGATAGGAGAAGTGTCGTAAAGAAAACCATAAAGAAAAGACGATTGTACGATAGAGAGAACGGAGACTTCATTTTGTGACGTCGGAGAGATTAGAGAGAATATGAGGAGAGCTGCATGCATTAAACTTATTTTATAATAAATTTTACATATATTATCCGTGTATCATGTATGTCTAATGTCGAATCACATAAATGTCAGTGTTTCTTTTATTTCACGTCATTTATTTGTATTTGCAAGTCATTAATGTTCAATAACAACCACCACCAAGCAGCACCAACGAATATATAGCCAGCGAGTTATCCGACATCGTTGAGTGAAAATACCCCAACAGGATGGAAGACATGCAGATTTAATTTTTGCCATTGCAGGCGTGCTTCAAGTGGGAATCTGCCTATGATTTAAGAATTTGATTTTTAATTATTTTAATATAACATGCAAGCACTGTAAAAATGTGCTATTTATTATTTACATCGGCTTACAAATATAGTAATTTTTCGTAAAATTGCCCACTTCCGTTTTATATGCAAGCAGATAATTATGGAAGCTTGCTAAATCCTACCGTCCACCAAAAGAACTATTGGAACAAAGAATCTGTGAAAAAGTAATGATAAAATAGTAAATAATAGTGAATAATAGTAAAAAGTAGGTATAAATAATAATAAAATAATAAATAGTGATGGGATATTCTAAAAATACCCAAACTAGCCTTAAATTTGTCCAAGTTTATTGGTTCTGGTACAATCATGATATCGTTGCTGGGTGGTGGGCCGGGTGGCATTATATGCATGATCGTGATGGTGAATTTTAGATCTTCTTGGGCCCTAAAGAACTAAACTGAGTGCAGGTCTTGCGAGGCCTGGTAGGCAGGGGGCAGACATAAATTCCTCGAATTTAAAGTTATATGTTCGATAAAGGGCAAAAAAAAAAAAAAAAACGAGAATGTCACAAATTCTAATATCTAATGAGAACCATGTTTATTTTTGCATCATATTGATTGCTTCGGTAAAAGATTCTGAAAACTGATAAATTGCTAGTTTGGGAATTAAATATCCTTTTTTTTTTTTTTTTTGTGTTCATACTTCATGGACTGTTATTCTGGAGGCCCATTGTTGCTGTTTGTCTTGAAGGCGGTCTTTCACGTTTAATTGTTGATATTAGATTAATGGGTCATTGACCATTACTTTAAACATCGAAATTAATCGCTGTAGGAATAAACTTGACATTATTGACGTATCCGGGGTAGTATTTCTGAAAGAAACAAGACTTCAAAAACACACGAGAATCGAAAAGGGACACAAGAAGAGAAGAATGGAAGAACAAGAAAGGATGAAAGTGATGGAATTTTTGGTAACTTTTTAGCATGAAGAAAAAACATATATATGCCTTAACGTACATAACCCTCCAAAATAAATATATATCTAAAAACAGATACATGAATTTGTACAAAAGAGCCAGATAATTCATAACTACTGCACCAACTAAACGTATTATATTCTAGTAATTAATTTCAAGAGAAAAAAAAAACCCTATAAACTAGCATGAAAAAAAAAACTTAGCTCAACCAATCCAAAGCTACAAATACAGTTTTAAGATTTGTAAGTTTTGCGTATTCATTTTGAAAAAATAATGAGATTCATCATAAATAAGATATATTTTTTCATATGAATCTCATATTTAATTTTTTTTTTCAAATAATTAACGCATGACTTGCAAATCCTAAACTTACAAATTTCATTTCTAAAGCTATGATTAACCGAACTCCCAGAGTCTCTTCGTCATGCGCTCAGTACCCTGTGGCCTGTAGGGAAGTTGCAAGGCCCAAAACCTGCAACAAAAACAGCCACATTACATTTTAGCCAAACGACAATCGGCAGAGGTAATTGTTTGAGCAAGCATTTGTTTTCGAGCATCCCTTCTACAATTTTGATAAGAATAGGAATTAACCATGACAACAGAAAACAAACAAGTTAACAATTTTGAGTGTTCCTAGAAGTAAGAACGATTAGAGAAGTATAGGTGACATACTAGGTGGTTGAGTGACCACATAAGCCGCATCACCAAAGTCACAGGAGGCTGCCATGCCATACGAGAGTATTCTTTGAAGATTATTACATACATAAAAATATTACATAAAATAAACTTATAAACTGATATGAATTTATGGAATCCCTTAGACCCGAGCCCACAGACGATACATCGCCGGTCGGTGGATTCTGCTGGCTCTTACTCCCGTTGAGGAGAGTTGACTGGCTACCGTCGAGCTCCGGTATGTCGTATACCTTCTGCTCGCTGGGGTAAAATAGGCCATAGTTCCTCTCCGATGTGGGACCCGTTTTTTCATTCTCGTTGAACAAGGCGAAGAGAAAAACGTCGAGTTGATCCTGTGGTCGTAGGGGCGTCCCACCGCCAGTGAGGACCCTGCGTAGCAAATTACCATTATACGACGCCGCATTATCTTGGCTTGCACCAATCTCGTTCGTATCACCCAGTGAGGGCCACCCAGTCTCAGTGACTACAATCTTCACGTCATCGTACTTGAGAGCCGACAGGGCTGCGAAAACAGCGTCGACTTGGGCATCGAACAGGCTGTTGTAACGTAACCCGTTACCGGAATCCACCACACCCGGGTTTTGCTTAAACAAAGTGTAGTCTAAGGAGATATCGTTCGAGTTTGCAGTGTATGCGAAAAATGGGTACACGTTGACCATGAAGTACGAACCGGTTTGACGCAGAAGGTCCAACATGGGCTTCATGACGGGTTCAACTAGTTCGGACTTGAAAGAACCGGATGAGGATGGGTATGAAGATTGGAGGGCGCTGAGAGCTACAGGGGACGAGATTTTGATAGCAGAATCAAGGCTGTACTTGGCAAGCGAGGCATGGATGTTTTTCATGGCGGGTATGAGAAACTTGGTCGAGTTATTGGGGTCAGCGAAAACCTCATTTCCGACGCAAATGGCTACGATTTTGGTAGCAGGATAGAACTGAGCGATGTTGGTTTGGACCCAATTGTCAGCGGACGATTGGTCCGCAGCGGTGGAGGAGAGGAGCCCGTTGGGGAGTGCAACGGTGACACTTATACCCGAGTTGGCTAGCGCAGTGAGGACTTCCGAGTCGGTGTCGTAGAGCTTAACTCGGTCGAATCCCTTTGATTTCAGAAGCTCCACCACTTTCGATGGAGTTGGCAGATTGTTAGCAACTCGGCCATAGTTTATTCCAATTGAACCTCCATCTGCAATAGAAAACAGAGGCATATTAAAACAAGCATAAATATATATACCTACACTAACGGTATAAATTAACATGCACAGTTTGATTCAAGGTTTAGAGAGCAAAAGAAAGACCTGCAAAGGCTAAAATTGAGAGAAGCAAGAGCAAGTAGGAGACTCTGAGGTTTGCCATGCTCCCCGATTCTTTCTGAAGGAAACAGAGCAGGATAGAGAAAAGGGGAGAGAGAGATATGGTTAAGGTTTGTGGTTTTATAGACTTTAGGATCAGTGCTGACTGTTAACGAAAGAGAGTGGGCCAAGTGGGTTTAATGGAGAAAGCGGAAGAAGTGTGGTAGGCCAGGACCCCAACTTCCGTGCTTGTTTGCCCAAAGGGCGGGACGTAACCCATTTTGTTAGGCCATGACTATCCCCCTGCAACCACCTACTCGAACGTTTCATTACAGTTTTTCTATGTGTTAGATTAGGAAGGATTAACTACCATGCATGTTGTTGAGTTTTTGTTGTGTTGCTTTGCATTTAATTTGGAATCATGATTCAATTGAAAAATAAGAATGGCCCCCCAGCTAGCTAGCTAGCTGTTATTATGTTCAACTTACCCTCAAACTGATGATCTTATTGAAATATTACAACCCAAGTATTACATAATTAATAGCTCATCTAACTTTATCTCTAAATTAATTAA